>VZTL01067511.1:692-14502 GCA_013400535.1 Scopus umbretta | reverse complement strand
TACCTCTCTGGGCAACCTGTTTCTCAAGGGAAATCTCTACTGCTCTCCTTTGCCAGAGAATCAGGAAAATGTATTGTCTGAAAACCACTAGGCTGGTTCAGAAGCTCCTATATGGTGGGGCATCAGCATCTGAACCCTGTTTCAAAGTGCTGTGCAAATACACACACCTCCAGAAAAGCTCCCTGTGCCAAAGGCTCCTCCCAGACAAAGGATGAAAAAGGGTTTCTCCCACATCTGGCCTAATACCCATACTGGTTCTGCCTTCATCTCTCCTAACCTCTTCATCAGAAACAGAACTGGAGAAATACTTCCTCCTGAGAAGGGAGAGGAATTGCTACCAGGGACACTGCTGTCGTACTTGTACAATGTTAACTCCAGTTCTGCATGAGCAAACCATGTCTAGCAACTTTGCTCTACTTGATAGTTCCCACTAAGAGCGACGATGAGTTCCAACACCTCTTCCAGTTCTTCCCGCCTATAAATAAAATCTTGTTCCTATGAATGTGAAAAAATAAGCAGAGTTGAGTAACAAGGAGAAATGCTGGTTACAAACAAGTCCAAGTTTTAACGTAGATCCTTTCAACATTTGCTTCAAAATTTCATTTGTTATTGTAAAAGCTATTGGGGTATTTCTCTTACATGAATATCAATAAAATATAAAACAATTTAGAAAACACTTCCTATAAGGAGTTCTTCAGCTAAGAAAATTTCAGATCTAGTACAGCAGCTTATCAAGCTGAGAATTGACAACTTGTAATCAGAAAAACAAGACAGACATCCTTAGAGATTGTAATACCAGGGAGAAACACAAACAATTTAGTTTGATCTCCCACATTTAACACAGGCCATTACATTTTATTCATTTACTTCTGGAATAAACCCAATTTTGACTAAAACATGCTTCCAAAAGCAGTCCTATCTCAGTTTGAAGACATCACTTCCCCTGGTAGCTTGTTCCACTGGCAACCAACCACACCATTACCTCTAATTTGCATCTATCTTGCTTAAGCTTATTCCACTAATTCTTGCTACGGCCTTCTTGACTAGATTAAGGAACCCTTTCTTCCCCACCGTGAAACAAAACCAGGAGTCTACTCTCAATTCCCCCTGAAAGCATATGTTGTTTCATTTTTAGATTTAAGAACTCAGTTTCATTTCAAAATAAAAATAAATAAAAACCATTCTAAAGGATAGAAACATGAATAGTAAAGTAAATGCTTGCTCTCATTTGCAGTAATAGCTGTGAAATGCTTCTTTGGGACTGGAAAGTATCTCAATTCTGTAATTACATGTTCATCACCTCTGTTCCATTTTCAGTCCCTTAGGCAGTATTTTACAGCTACAGCCCTCCAAGGCAGCCATACTTTTTTGTAATCGGTCATATATTTTCAATGCAGACGACAGGGTCAGTTCTTTTATAGGGCTCTGGCTCCAGCCGGACTGACACTTCACTGGATTACAGTTGTATAAAGGTCTGGGAAGAAAAGCATTGAGGATATGAATCACTTCAACTCATTAGTACAGACTAGGTAGAAAGGAGTCTCTGCATGGTGTCTGTGTCACTGATTTACCACTCAGAACCTCCTGGGCGACTAAAATATGAGGTCTGGAGGGCAAGGGTGCAATGGGAAGAGATACTTTTATAATCTTCCCTAGGCTTTCAAGATACTGAAAGCCTCCTCCTCTTGTGGGGATAGGATAGAGGCATCATGGGATGTTCAGTTACCTAGTAAGAATTCTTTGTGGTGTGGCCCTTTACCTCTCAAGATACTCGGCCAAAAAAGAGACAGTGGAATGAATTGTGCAATGTGAACCACAAAATAAAGATTAGCTTTCCCTTCACTAGTGGTTTATGCAACAACAATCTAGAACAGCAGAGGCATAAGCAGAGGTTCCCTGCTGCAAACTCCTCTACTACCAAAACTGGGGGAGATGGATGTGAGGGGACAACGACTTCAACTCCTGCAACAACATCTGCTAGAGCTCTTCTGTCCAAGCAGTTACTCTGCCACAAGAGAAGTCTTACCACACTTGGTTTTTGGTTTGTAACTTCCTGTAATTCAGAGGGGTCTCAGTAATCAAAACAGGACATATTCCTTTCTATCCTGAAGATGAGAGCTAGATAATTAAATGGATGTTTCTAATACAATGCTCTATTTATACCTGTTTGTATATGGTGAATTAATGCTGTATCTCCACAGGTTCCCCTCTGAACAAAGAAACAGCAAAAAGAAATTTATTTGTATCTGGTTCTATTGCACATGGATCTAAGTTACAGTGTTTACCTCTGAATTATACAATATCTCACTAGGAATGGGGAGGCTACATAGCTTAAAAAAAAAATTGTGGCAGTTTATTCCCACTTTGCAAAGGCATAAGTGAATGCAGAAGGTTTTTAAAACAGATTTGGCAGAGTAAAGGGACCTTACAAGGGTGAGCAAGCAGTTGTCATATTGCAAAAATATAAAAGTGATTTAACAGTGATAAAAGCAGTCTTAGTTTTGACTACGCAATACACTTTATACCAGCCAAGCTACTCTAATAGCCTCCGATCAGTGCTGGTCCACTGCAAATACAAGGGCTGCAGCTTAACTGAACACACTGTCTTGGGGAACTATCATCTTAATCTGTCAGAGGCTAAAAGCGGACACCATTATTGCAGGCCAACTGACATGCACTTCTAATACTACATGTATTTTCTTGTGTCATTGCAACTTGATCACGTTCGAGCTTTAAAGGTCTTGCCAAAGTAGGGAAGCACTATCCCTCTTGTCTTTCACACCATATAATCACTCAAGCTATTTCCAACTACAGCCTGAAATATGGAAAAGGAGAGGGAATGGTATTTGCAGTAGGATTGTATTTTGGGTTCCTGCTTGCCACCAAAGCCTTAAGAGTTCTGTGCCGCCCTCTCAACAGGCCTTCCCCTGCCCCTACCTATACAGAGACCAGCTTTCCAGCCTTAAGTGTCTCAAGATAGGCAGGGTTGAGACAGTTTTCTATCTATTTTTACACTACTTCTGTGGGTAGGGATAAGACCACTCAAGACAGTGGAATATCTGGGACTTTCTTTTGAACTGCTTTTCCCCCAGCACGGATAGAGCTCTACAGCAACACTGCAGGCAGTCCTGGTTTACAGTTGAGTAAAGATGATTTTGCCTTCTTTTGTCCAGAGCTTCTTATAATTTACAAATTTCAGTATAGCATAATTATTTCAAATGGTATTTCTCCCAGCAAAATCACAAATGTATAATTAGTATAATTAGTTCCTTGCATAGGCACTATAGAAATAAGCAGATAAGCAGGTACAGTGCATGTCTTACCGTTGCCCTCACAAGGAAGCATTGCCAGATGGCTGTGGGCCAGTACTTTGATATGCTCTGATACATGGATCACCATCAGCCTCTGCAAAACAAGGAGCTGCAAAATCACAGCAACTGATTTCCAAAGTTAGCAACAAAAATTGTCGTCTGTCAAACTATGCCAGGAAATCAACGCTACCCTCCCAAGATGAGCATTTATCCCCTCACAGGTCAGCTTTTCTCTTAGATCTCAAATTTAAAGCTTTTCTCAATGCCTTAAATCTAATGCCCTCATTTAGGTGAGGTAGAAACTCAGGAGTACAGAGTCTAGATAGTACAAGAGGAAGTTCTCTTACTTCATCCGCACTCCTGCATGCCCAGAAACATGGTCTTCAATGGTTTTAACAACCACAGACAGGCAAAGTCAGCAGAGACTAAGGACTCTGAAGTAGATTTGTCAATGTAAGTTGCCAATTATCTGTCAAAAGACCTCTCAGTAGCAGGTGAGCAAGAGTGAGTTATTTGTTGTATTTCTCTCCTTACAAGAAAAATTGAACTTAAAAAACATAACGGTCACAGCACATAGGGGGAAAATTATACCCTTACTGCACACTCAAATAACTTATTTTACTGTTATGCACCCTGCAATAAAGTAACCTCTCCAGAAAGAGTTTATTGCATCTGGCTATGCAGTGCCCAGCTGCTGGTTGCCCTAGGCTGACATCATGGAGATGAGAATTTCATTTATACTGCAGGCCTTCCCTCCCCTTATCCCTTTGTTTCAGGTTACTAGTAGAAGAGGAAATATTCTTTTATTTTGTAGGGTACATTTCTGTTGATGATCCACATGAAACATGGCACACTGAAGTCCCACTGGGACCCTGCTTTTTGCCCTTAGCCAGCGTGCTAGGCTCACACTGCTTGCTCATCACACAGCTGGGCTCCACTTGCTATGAGAATGCAAAACCAAGCAGCTCATCATTCCATACTTGCTTCTGTGCTTAAAAAAATACTACAGAGACTTTACAGTTGAGATGATACATCCTCCCTGATGCTACTTCCAAGGGACTATTTGCATATGCAACCGATCATGAGGTAACCATGGCAAACAACAGTTCTTAGGAAGAGACTTTGGGCTTAAATATTCATTCACCATTCAAGGTCACTTAACAGCAGTGGGTGCTAAGGCCCTCTCAGATTCAACATGGTTAAATGCAGGAAAGCTAAAGGAAATAATCAGAAAAAGAGATAGATACAGAGATTATAATGGCTTATAATTTGGTTTGTTCTCACATTTATTCCCTAGGAATCAAAATACAGTAAGCTAAGTATCAGGACTGCCAAAATATGAAAAGTTGTGAAAGACAGGCTAATTATAGCCACCATTTAACAGATGGAAAAACTGAGACCATGACAGGCCAGCAAGTATAAAATAGGGCTCTATAAAGACCAGGGAAAAGTTGTATCAGTGCACCTCATCAATCTTGCTTCTCATCATTTACTTTTAAAGCACAACTGATTCATGTTTTTGAACTTTTCCCTACAAATAAAAGCAATTTAGTCTGCTAGAATAATAATGGAAAGCAGTAAGTATTAGTCATAAATTATCTCATGTTCAGACTTAGAACCCTGGCTGCTTTAGCAAATCCCCCAGATATGGTGCATTGTTCCAGAAAGCTTGGAGACAAGACTGTTTTCAGACTGAAAAAAAAATTACCTTACAAAATACTAACAATGAAAAACTGGAGCTTTAGTGAAATAAGTTGTTTCCCAAGAAGTTCCCAAAGCTGTTTTCTATAAGAGTCTTGATATGAATTTTAAAAGTTGATCCAAAATTCCCACACACTACTCTGCTTTGCTTTTTAATTTGGAAGGACTAATCTCAGAAGACAAGTCTCCAGTAACTGGATTTTAATCATGTCTGTGAGAACAGGCCTCGAGCCTTCTTTTGCTGAAAAATACTTTGGGATGAGCACCCCAGAGACATCGTTCTCTGTTTTTATGCAGAATGAGCCAGGCACACTGACAGAGTCAGTCCACCTCCCATTTCTGCCACAGTTTAAGGATTCAGTTCATGAGGTGTTTACACTGTCTTGTAGTGCTAGAGGTAATCATGTCACAGATCCAGCTCCCTGATGACTTAAGTGCTGCGGTGCCTCTGATGTCAAGGGCCAAATTATTTCATACCAGCAAAGGGGCAGACTCCTAATATTGTTTAGATCTGTAATATATACAAGAATGAACAGAGCAGTCCATTTATACTCAATTTGTTTCTACTTTACAGTAGTAATTAACTAGGCAACAAACGGGCAAGTAACCATCAGATCATCGGATTTTCCATATTACTTAACGGGAAAGTAGAAAGCAGTATTTCAAAGTTATTCGGAAGGTCACTTTGAGGGGCAAGACAGTAAAGTTTTCCCAAATGATTGGCCTTCATGATTAGTGAGTATGCTGAAGACAAACCCACACACATTTCAGGAACAGATGGGCTTGTTTTGGCTTAGTTGTCACCAAAAAGCTTTTTTATTATTTTTAAACCCAAAACATTAGTTATTTCTCCCAAGTACCTAATTCTCAGCATGAAGAGAAGGGGGAAGTGTAGGAGCAGAGGAAGATACCTCCTGATTCTAGGAAGTGAGACAAACACATAAGAGGAAGAAATGGAGGCAGGCTGCCCACGAGCAGGGCATTCCTCCATTCATGTAAGAGCAACATCCATACTGCTCCAGTAGAGAACCCTCAGAAGCATTTGTAAAGGTACTGCAACCCACATGTGCTGCCAGCGGAGCCAGGGAGCACGCTAACCCACTGGCTGTGCTCGGGCCCACAGGGCACCATCAGCTCCAGGAAAAACAACACTGCACCTGCAGTTGGTACATTGAGTCTGCTTAGAAAGCAAGTCAGATTTGTGTTTACCTCCATTTACTTTCCTGTGCTTTACTTGCCCATGACAATAATGAGGGTTCTCATTGTTACTGACTGAGAATGCTGAATCAGTGCTCAGCTCAGTATTGAAAAGAATTAAGAATTTCTCCTTTCCCTATTGCTACCTAATTTATTAGATTCCCTACTTAGCTTACAGAACAGCAGACGACACTGGAAAGCAGCAGCAAATAAATCCCCCTCATTAGTAAGTTAACTGTTAGACAAACCCAAGCTTGACTTTGTCAAGTAAGAGTAGCTTTTCTTCCTGTTTTTAAAAAGGCAGAAAACATATACTGTACTGCCAAGATGCCAAATCAGGTCTCAGCAGTAGGACATGGTAAGCTTAAAAAAAACCAAACAAACAAAACCCACCAGCCACAGCTCAGGATTAGATTTGGTTTGCTCTCTGCTCCTCAACCTTTGACACAAACACTTATGTCATCTAAACATCAACTGAATCTCAGGGCATTTATTGAAATCCAAAGGGAGGCTGGAATTTCTCTTAGCCCCTGGCTACCTTCAACTGGTCAGCTCTCCATATCCCCTGCGACAAGTGCAGTGCACCCTTGAGGGGGAGCACAGGAGAGGATCCAGCAGCAAAATAAGCAGGTGTGCACCTGTGGGGGGCAGAACACCACCAGGGCAGCAGCAGGATTTAGATGTTCCGAGTTGTCCTTAAAATGCAGCAAAGGAATAATTTTGCAACACAGCAAGCAGTGACACATCCAGACCAATTCCCCACACCCCCCCCGATACAATCCACCACAGGATACAGAGGTGTTGATAAGGCAAGAGTAGAGTTTTGCCAAATCTGCCCGTGGGAAGTCAATTCCTGTGAGTGGACTGAAGCAAATAGCATTGCAGATCCGCCAGCTAGCAGGAGATTTTTTTGCTGCTGCTCCCCACCATGCTTTTAAGCACAGTTGTACTTATAAGAGGTACAGAAGAAAAAGCCTCACATGGCCATTCTGATAGCGCAAAGTGACATTTGCCTTAAAAGCAAACTGAAACCTTGCTCAAGCCTTCAGCCACGAGCATTGAGCCAGGATACATCTGAAGAGCAAGAGTATCCTGCCCTTGTGGTTGACATTTTTAGGATGTAACCTTAACTGTGCCTCAATTTTCTTGTTGTAACACAAGCATAGTATCTCTCTCCTCTTGCGGGCGTATTGTAAAGGGATGTGTGAAATGCAGAAAGCAGTTCTGGCTGCTATATAGCTGCATTATGAAAACAACTAAAGATGCCATCTGAGACCAGGGAAAGCCACAGGAAGAACGTGGGCCTGGAAGTGAAACAGAAATGGCAGTAAATTGGTCCTGTAGATAACAAGTGCTGCTAAGCACTGCACAAATCCATAGCAACGGTCCCAGCCACGTATTTGCTCTGCAAACTCCTCGAGCCGACAAAAGAAGTGGCACGGGGCAGAGGTAGGCAGGATTCCTAAAAGCAGCAGAAGGGGAGAACACAAGAAGGATCATGCTTGTCCTGGAGATACGAGGCTGCTTTCTTCCCCATGCACTTCACAGTAGCTCACAAGATGGGGAATCGTCCACCAAGTTTGGCCCACTTTCCCTTTGCATTGCCAATGGTAAAACAGCAATATTCTGTATCTTGCAGCAAACTTGGGGGACTTCTAAGGAGCTGCAAGCATGTAGTAGACCAGCTCTCTGGAACTTGAAAAAGATCATTTCAGCCTTGACAAACTCATCGTACATTTCATTTGAAGACAGATATGGGTAACTTTTGAAAACTATTTTTTTGTTAAAAATGCAGATTGACATTTAAGTCTATCATAGAAATTGAAAATGGAAAAGCATCAAGAGATTGATTTCAAATACCTTGTTTTGTTTCACTAATATTAGAGTATGTATATTTACAGGTACTATATTAAATATCTTCTGTGATGTTTCAAAACTACAAAAAAATAGTCTTTGATGGCTCATAATACATTTTATATCAACTTATAGTCTGGCAAAAGAATTTAAATTTCCATTTTGTATTCTAAGAAATTGCCTTTCCAACAGATCAAGGTTTCTCACATGTTTCCACCCAGGCCTATTTAAAATTGACTTAGAGACAGGTATTCTAGCTATTAAACCAACCTAGCCAAAGTCAGCTCCGAGTACTTCTGCGTATCTTATTTGCATTGCACTTGTGCCAGCTTGCTAAAAGCAACGTCAACAAAATAAAGGTCCTTTTCTGACAGAGAAGACTCAAGGTGAGGTTTTCTTTAAGCAGAGAAGGTTTGTACATGAAGTAACTTAGGTAAAAGTCTAAGCGAAATATTCTAGTAGAGAAGGTACTCTCTCCCAGAAGATTGAAAAGAAAGCTTTAGTATTCATTTGAAAAAGCAGTTTAGTCTAAGTTGTAATGCACGTTATTTTAACCCTGAAGACAGAAGTGACAGTTCTGAGATACCAAAGTGTCCACTGAAGTCAGCACAAGGCTTTCCACTACCTTCACAACCTTCCCAGTCTCTTTGGTGGCAACCCTTAAGGCTGGCTCGTCCTCAGAGCTGACATTGAGGATAGAAGTCAGTACCTGCTTTCCAAGGATACAACATAAAGAAGCCCTTGTGTTCTTCACACAGTGATAGATGTTGAAGACCAGTCTGGAATCCAGTGCTTTAGCAGCCCATGCTGGATCCCAGATCAGAGAAGCATTAAAGAAGTGCCTAAATCCCTCTTCACAAGACCTGGTCATTGAAGTTAAATACATACTTGCTGTGCTGAACTGACAACAGCAAAAGAATGCAAGAGGTAAGGTACAAAGAATGACCAGACCATATAATGGTTATTTTTAAAGATTAATTACAGTATTGTTCCTTATTTTAGAGAGGTGCCTCCTTTTCCCTGAAAACTTTCTTACTCTCATTATGCAGTGCAGTGCATTTAACCACAAGCTGAGACAACCCTTTCCTCTCTCCCCTTTCTTAGTCCTTGAATCTCAGGCTTTTAAAATCTAATTTGGGATGCCAAGGATTCATGTTTAGCTGCCATCCCTGAAGATGGAGTACAGGCAATAGAAGACACCCAGCCCATTAGACAACATTGTACTTAGCTCCCTGAAGACTGTGCTCAAAAAAAGCAAGTATAGACTTTTAAGGCTAATTGCTCCCAAAATATACTCCCCATTCTCTCTCATTATAGCCCCTCTAGGGATAAATTCAGTAAAATAACTAGTGATATTTAGGTAGCAGACTATGCAGCGAGATTGTGGAAAATAGGCCCCAGGCATTCTTGTCACCCAGCTGGTAGAATAAGTTCCATAAAAATGCACCTCCCTTGCAGCCTCTCAAGCTTCACAATGACCCATTTCTGGACCTGTCTTCACTTACCTCAACCACAGAAACCTCCCTTACAGACCATTTCCTCTAACATTTGTTAATCTACCAGATGACACATTCAGGAATCCACATCTTGGCATTTTCTGAACTCTAGTTCAAGGATTCCCATTACCCACTGCACAGGCTCCAGCTCCATAACTGATGCAGAGCTGAAAAATCAATACTATTCTGGGGGAAAAAGCTTTGATAAATAAACAGGGTATTTTAAACCAAAAATGAGATTCTAGGCTGGAGAGACAGAGAACTTACCCAGTCACCAGCAGTAGCCAGAACTACCCTGGAAAACAGTTCCTAATATAGTACTGTCAAATCTACCGACTATGTGGGATCTATGATAATTAATGTTCTACTTATAGTCCATACTCACAGCTTGTGGCAGAAAATTTTGTACAAGGCCAAGTTCATGAAAGCTGGGTCTTTCAGTTAAAAGACAGCTAAAACAAAAATCAGGGTTTCCTGATAGTGGAGAACAGCTTGAAACTACATGGAAGAAACAACATCTACCCCCTCAAAATTTATTTACGAAAATCTGTACTTCTTCCAGCAACATCATGGCTGTTTTGGGATGATTGATTTTAAAATCTTTCGCCAGGCAAGATGTTTTCTGTAGCTCTGCTGTTAATTTGACAGTTTTCTTTCCTTGCCTGAAAAAAATGTGTCTGACCACTCTTGCTTTTGCTGCTTTTAGTCTGTTAAACTCTCAGATACTCACATCAGCTATTACTGCTATTCTGGCTGTGTGTTTTAGTACAGCAAAGAGGGAGGGATAGAGGGGCATTTTAAGCAGAGACATGGTGTTTTAAGACTTCTGTTTGCACACATTAATGGGGATTAGCCTAACACTTATTCTTCTTATGGCTCAAAGCCTATTGTTAAGGAACACATGTCAAGTTCTTCTGGAAAAACAGCTAGGCTAGGAATTGAGTCGCTCGCACTATTTCACCTGAAAAAAAGCTTATATTTGGAAGCCAAATACCTCATGTTATCTAGTTTATTACATTTATTGTCCTAAAAGAAAATAGAACCAAGAAGTTTATATGGGGACCAGACTTTTTAAAAAACAGGCTGATCAAAGGACAATGTGCTATTGTAACAGTATGACAGCAGAAAGATGCAGGGAGAGGTTCGAGTGGTCCCTCAAAATAAAAGAAGCGTGGTGTAGTACGTCAGTACATGTCTAAGCAAGCTCAAGAGCAGACACTATTCTTTTAATTCAGTGATGAATATTCTGGTGGTGCTTGCTGCACTCTAAGTAAAAAAAAAAATTGTCAAGACATTTCACTGGGCTTTGCATGCTGTATGCCTTGCAACTACAGTCCATTGGCACTGTACTACCCAATTCCTTCATATGTTTCGTCCCGTACCTAATAAGGCACCTGAGATTCCTAAGTGCTTTGCTTTTAGAGAGGGCAGCTTTCAATTCTCTAGTTAGCTATACCATGTCTAGTAGCCTGAAAACTGCCTCATTTAACATCTTCAGTGCCACTAACATGGCTTTAAATACAGTTTTCCCAGCCTTGATACCTGTGACAGGACTAATTACTACTCTTACCATTTGTCACATTTCAGACTGTGCTGACAGCACTTTATTTAAAAATAAAGGAAAATGGCCACAGCTCCAAAGAAGCCAGCCTAAACAGAAAAATGGGAAGGTAATAACTTGTGAGTATAAGTACACTGGTATATCCTAACAGAGCTTTGGGGCCCTTATACAATGAACCTAATGAGACTTATTTCCTATCAGAAGTCTCACTCTCCTTTTCTTAGCTGACACTTTCAAAACATGAAAGGATGCTGAAGAAATCTGAGCAATGCAGTTTCCCAAAAGGACAGGTGCTGGCCTAAGGCTGTTTCTATTGTAACAAACACTGTAGTCTCCGAGGCCAAAGCCTGGGGAAACACTGGAGTTCCAGAGGAGAAACAGGCACGTTTGGACATGTGAGAGAACACATGCCTACCCTAGTCACTTCACCCCACCACTTCAAAAAGAGAAGATTAAGGCAGACATGCAGAGATACCAATGCAAAGGTCAGTATTACTCTACTAAACCACAAACAAAAAACCCAACCTGAAGTTTTCCAACATGAAAAAATACTGTTGCAATTAACAAAAGTATAAGTTGTTTTTTGAAAGTCACCTTCATTCTGAGCTTGCAAAGTGAGCTTAAAAATTTGTCACTGATGTAACCCTGCCTACGGAGATCTGCCCTATGAAGAACACATCTGCATTTCCATGCACAGGTAGGCTTTCCATAGTGTGGGACAATCTGCAAATCAAAGGTTCAGAAACTGGTAATAGTTTTCCCAACTCTTTCTCTTGACCATTCTGCATGATACAGTACTAAGGATGGCAAAACCCAGCAGTAGCATGCCTTTTGCAATCCCCTATTCTATTTAAGCTGCACTGAAAATGCCATTTGCAATTCTTCACAACACACTAATGAATCATGTACTTCCCAATGAAATACCATTAAGACCCCACGTCAAGATACTGCATAACCAGTGTTTCATGCAGCAATACCCCTCCAGTGCCAATGTATTTGCTTGGTGTAGCCCGAGGATGCTATCCCCAACAACCGGGTCTTGCCATTTGAAAATGTAATCAACGATGACATTATTTGAAGCATGAAGCCTAAGTGTCACTAATTGTTAATGAGGGAAGTTTAGCTTCCAGGTACTGTAGCTAGCAAGTAAAAGTGTCTTTCGGCAGCTATTTGCTGTATGTGGCAAATTCTGTGTTATTGGAAAAAGCACTACCAAGGCTTTGAGGCCCCCAAAACATGCCCTTAATTTACTTTTTTAAAATAGTAAAAGGGGAAAAAAACCCTCCAGCTTTTGAAAAAATAGTGTAGGAACACACTGTTTGAGAAAATTAAAGGGTAACCTCAAGGTAGGCTGAAAATCCTGCAAAAGCAGCTCTGCACTCCCCCAGCTGGCTGACTTGCAGTATTTAACCTGCAAACATCAGGTATATTTCTTACCTGACTGCTTAAACTCTTCAGCAAGGTAGAATGAAGTAAGCACAGCTCACCTGGTGATTCCCTTCATAAATCATCTTCTTGTTAACATCACCTTTATTTTCAAAAATACAGTAATGTCTACTTGTAGCACATCAACACTAACACACCAGCATGCAGAGTACTGGAGGGAGACTGACCCCCAAACAACTTACAGTTCATATAAGCAAATATGTAAAATCAAAGGGACAGCTTAAAGGACTGCTGTGTTATACATTTTTACATATGTTTAACTGCTAGTTTAGTAAAACTCACCTGGAAGTGAGGAGGTGCCTTTTCCCCATCAGGGAAACCAAGTCCACAGTTACACAGCTTGCAGCAAAGCTAAAACAGTCAGTTCAGCTGAAGTTTCTATGAAGCATCTAAATAAATCTTCATTACTAATGTCCAAGGAAAACAGAAGACTGAATGGCAAACCTTAGAAGAGACATTTTTGTTTCTGCACTTTCTTTGTGTCCAAGACTCAGCAAGTAAAGACTGGGCTTGATGACCAAAGTCACAGCTTCTGCTCTTCTCTTCATTGATGGTTTCCAGGAACAATAAAGTTAATTTAGTGCTTAAAACCTCTGTGAGGGTTGCTGCAGATTAACAGAAGAAACACAAACTATTTTCATTAAATTCTCCTGTGAGGCTTGATATGAACAATACCATTTGATAACACTATGATAATGTGCTCACCTTTCTGTCTGATATGCTGCTGTAGCAAATCCTTCTATATGCACAAGGGCCTCCAGAGAGGACAGGCTAGACTGTTTTCTCATCCTTTGTGTCAACCAGTTATAGTAACGTTTTGGTTATATATTGTGTCAACCAGTACTGCAACATTTTTGCTTCCCAGCTTTGTGAGGAAATAAAAAAATGTTCCCTCATCTACTGTTTTCCATCATGGGGAATAAGCCTAAGCCTTGAGAAGGACAAAAGAGCAAAACCAGAATGCTAAAGACACCACTGCAAATGCTGTACAAGAGAAGAGCAAGTTTTTCCAGTGTCCAAATTTTATCCAGAAGTATATCTAAATATCTAGTATGCAGGGAATTTCTAGTGAGGTTAAATAACTCAATGGTTCTAGCACAGTTTGATACTTTAACAGAGCCTTATAAGCTAGAAAGAACATTTCATTTCATTTCTTCAGCCTTAAAATCTCCACAAGGTGTTTATTTTCCAGGCTCCAGCCCGAGTTCCCCGACAACTACTGCCAGTAAAGAAGAAGAAACACG
>VZTL01067510.1:0-10645 GCA_013400535.1 Scopus umbretta | reverse complement strand
AAGCACCATTATTTGTCTCTGCATAGTTGTCTTGTGCTGGTATATTAGCATTCCATATGGAAAAGTCCTTGAGGGCAGAAATGTTGCCTTACCTACCTACACTGTTAAATGTCTTCATTGTTAATACTCAGATAAAATGAAATTCCCTAAAGCACGCCAGAATTTGCTAAACATAACATTATCTGTGTGCAGGCACTATATACTTACCCCGGAAGCCATGGTAGCTAGCCATTTTAGAAATCTACTGAGTTCCTACAGCCTCTCATAGGCCTCTCACCAATGCAGGTTATTAGGCACTACATGCCATCCACTCCTACAAAGCCCACTAGCACACCTACACAGGGTATTAGCTTAATTTTAATTCCCCTATGAGCAAAGATGCGTCTCGTACCCTTTACAACTTATAAAGGGGAATCCTTTTCTTCTTAAACAGTTCAACAATTGATTTTAAACATGCTTTTAAGCTCTAACATGGTTGTATTCTGCCTAACAGTGCCAGAAATCAAAATATTACTTGCTGCAGAACCATCTCTGACTGCAAGGTGATGTATTAAAGTAATTTTATAGTCATAATTAAACAAGAAAGGGCCAATGACCTGAGTTTTCTATCTTGATTTCTCCCCAGCACAGCAAATGGGCTACACAGTAGCCCCAAAAATGTAACTACCCTGCTCTCAATGACAGAGAAACCTGTTTTCTATTACAGCTCCTTGGTTTTGCTTCAAACATTTGATCAGTCCCTGAATTTACACGATGAACTGCCTTACCACAAAGATCTCTTCAAAATTAAGACTCCAGTGAGATTTTCAGAAGGAGCTTTCTTACAGCAAGGACGAAAAGCCACGACTATTTTATCACACAAACGCAGATTCTTACCTTATTTTGCAGAAACAGGGAGTAACAAAAATCCACAGGCCCAAAGAAGCAAAGCCAGAATTCAGCAGTTAAGCACCACCGGCTTACGAAATAATTGTCCTTCTAGCGCCCCTACACAGAGGGATGAGGAAGCCTGCTGCAGAGGGGAAAGAAATTTCCGACACACAGCAGAGGCACAGCCGCCTGACTTGATGAGTCATCAGTCTCTCTCTCTCCCCCACCAGCACCCAGGAATGCCGCAATAGCAAACCAACCTACCTAGAGCCCAGCTGAGCTCCCATCTGCGCCCTCCTTACCGCACAGGACCGAGCATAGGAAATTAAAAGAAGCATTCAGCACGCACCTGAAGGACCTCCCACAAAGGCAATAATCCCAACGTCCCAAGCGGTGCATGCTACTGCATAAAAATCCTTCAAAGAGAGATGCATGCTTTCTGCTGGAATCCATTTACCTACCAGTCCTCCCGTGTAATATATCCATGTGAGCGCACGTTCTGGTCTGGAACAGCTTAACAGAACAACCGTTTAACAGCAGGCTGCACAGGGAGACGCTGAAGACACCGCAACACTAATTGCTTGAGTATGTAGAGCGGGTATTGATTCTTGTCAAAACAGTGAGTCTTGTGGGGCTTACTGCTGCTAATGTAAGAACCCCTTCCCCTGGTCAGCAGAAGCATCGACTGCACAACATCCAACACCTTAGCGAAGCAGGCTGATGTGCCACCTTGAGTGACAGCTGCTAGAATCTGTTGTCGAAGACTGACGGGCACTGACATTGTCCTGTACATTGTACAAAAGACAAGCAGCTATGTGGGGTCTCCCTCAAGAAGCCGCATGAGTTGAAGAATTCCCTGCAGTCCTCACAACTTCTCAAGACTATCTTTGCAAGTTCTAGGACTAGCAATGCATCAAATCAGCACAAAAGCAAGACTGTAGTAAATGGCAGAAGACAAGCAATTCAGAAGCAGCAGCAGCATTACATTAATAAGTTACCAGTGCTAGGATTCATTCTGCTGGAGTAACTCTGAACTAAGGTCATAGATTTTACTACACCTGAAAGACTAATCTGTTTTCACTTCCTAGGGTAGAAAAATGGAGTCATAAAATCATGAAGGTTGGAAAAGACCTCTGAGATCATCTAGTCCAACTGTCAACCCAACAACACCATGCCTACTAAACCATGTCCCGAAGTGCCACATCTACACGTTTTTTGAACACCTCCAGGGATGGTGACTCCACCACCTCCCTGGGCAGCCTGTTCCAATGCCTCACCACTCTTTCAGGAAAGAAATTTTTCCTAATATCCAATCTAAACCTCCCCTGGCACAACTTGAGGCTATTTCCTCTTGTCCTATAGGAGTCAGACTATAAGCCCTTATGTTCAATATCCAGCAAAACTTAATAGGCATGCACAATAAAACATAGCCAAATAAAATTTTACAAAGAAAATCCCTCCTCCTCTTCTTAGTAAAAACCTAGATGTTACAGGATAGTAAAAAAATCACAGCCAACACTGGAGAATCAGCTTTGCATTGCATTTGAGTCATGCTTCAGAATCAAGACTGCCAACATTTACTGTGTTCACCTGAGCAGACTTTGGTACAGTGTGTAAGTCCCAGTGTCCAGCTGTATGAGGATGTGTTGCAAAGGCCTCATAAATAATAGGACAATCACTGCCATAGATTTCCTGTAACTTGGACACTTTATACTTCCCCTTCCAACAGCTGATATTTTTAAGAGGAAGTATGCAAAAAATACAGTGCCAAAGTTACTAGACAAATGCAGAAGTTCGGCAGCATTTCTGCACCTAGAATCTGGGCTATTCATAGAATCATTAAGGTTGGAAAAGACCTCTAAGATCATCTAGTCCAACTGTCAACCCAACACCTCCATGCCTTCTAAACCATGTCTCAAAGTGCCACATCTACACATTTTCTGAACCCCTCCAGGGATGGTGACTCCACCACCTCTCTGGGCAGCCCGTTCCAATGCTTGACCAGAAGAAACAGCATGCCCAGAACTCTAACACAGGTCACTCGGAAGGGAAGCCAAATAGTATTCTCAGGAAATCTATTCCTTTGTACGATGCAGAGTTATAATTTTACTATAATACAGCAGGGAAAATTACTCCGAAGTTCTCAGTCACCAACCACAATCACTGAGGTTGGAAGGCACCTCTGGAGATCATCTAGTTCCAACCCCCTGCTCAAAGCAAGCGAGAACAGGCTGCTCAGGGCCATGTCCAGCTGAGTTTTGATTATCTCCAAGGATGGAGACACAAAACGCCCTGGGCAGCTTGTTCCAGTGTTCAGTCACCCTTACTGTAAAATGTGTTTTCTTACGTTTAAAGGGAATTCTGCATATTTCAGTCTGTGCCAATTGCTTGTTATTTCAGCAGATACTGCTGAGAAGAGCCTGGGTCCATCTTCTTTGCTCCCTCCCAATAGGTATTTATATACTTTACAGTAAGATTCTCTGAGCCTTCTCTTCCCAAGGCTATATAATCCCAGCTCTCTCAGCCTCTCCTCAAACGAAAGATGCTCCAAACCTTTAACGGTCTTTGTGGCCCTTTGTTGGACCCACTCCATTAAGTCCACGTCTTCCTTCTACTGGAGAACCCAGAACCAGACACAGCACTCCAGATGTGGTTTCCCCAGAGCTTAATGGAGAGGAAAAAACACCTCCCTGAACCTGCTGGCAGCGTTCTTCCTAACGCAGCCCAGGGTAGCTCTGGCCTTCTTTGCCACAAGGATGCCTTGCCAGCTCATGTTCAATGTAGTGTCCACTACAGGACTACAAGGACCTCGAGCCCTTTTCTGCAAAGCCACTTTACAGCCAGCCAGTAGGACATGTGGTTATTCCTCCCCAGGTGCAGGACTTGGCAATTCCCTTTGTCAAACTTCATTGTTTGACCAGATTCTGGTCAGCCTATTTTTGCAGTCTGTTGAGGTCCCTCTGTATGGCAGCACAGCCCTCTGCTATATCAAACACCTTCCAACTTTGCATCATCTGCACTCTACAGAAACCAGTCAGGAGCCGCCTCCCATGCTCAACACAACGATGTGGCTTCGTCTTCTCTTCACACAGACATCAAGAAACTAACTGTACCAACCTTCTTGCCATAAGCTTAGAGTTAGAAGTATCATTGTTTCTTAAACTCAACAATACGGACATTCTTCCATTTAATTATTCATACAACTCCAGTTGCCACAGGGCACTTTGAGGCCACCTCTGCTCTCAACAGGTCAGAAATCTGCTTAAGTGACACTCAACGACAGACCGCAACCATACAAGACAATTCATCTTTCAAGCAATTTGTTTCGTGGATACTATAAAGCCCCTTCCTCTCACATGAGGCGTGCTACTCAGCGAAGGTACAAGTAAATCCAGGTATATTCAAGGAAAAGACAGAAAACAGAATTACGCTGCTGCTGTCAGCACAGTACACAATGGCTACAAAAGGAGACTGTGCAACATGGCAATTCGTGAAGCCCATCACAAGCTCCTACTGTATTCTTCCTCAAAACGGACGGGGGCTTACCTGTGGACGTGCCACTACATACAAGCCTGATACTTCAAGTAAACATCATGCCTTGCACACAAGCTAAATATATATAAACTATGTTTAATACATATATACAGCGTAAGAGATTCTCCCCTACCACAAAGATGGGGTGTGAAGTCTGTCCACACAAGAAGTACCACTACCACCACAAATTCTTATTCAAGCATCCAAGTTTTTATTCAGCAACTTGGAATATTCTTCCAGTTAGCCCAGAAAAGGACTAGAAACAAAAAGTTGTGTTTGAACATGACCAAGAAGTTAGCAACAGCAATAAATCTAGATAGAAAGGCCAGCAAGGCATTCATTGCATAACTGCTTTGACCCACTGAAGATTTGATCAGCTCAGTAGATAACTGGCCTTCTGACTTCAAATGCAGTTATCATGCTATATCTAGAATAGATAAAGAAGCTAATCTTATCAATTAAAATACTCCTGTTGCTAGAGAAAGCCACATTACCCATGAGAAAAAAAAATCTTCATCAGCTGACTGGCTACATGCTACAGAGTTTTCCATAACAGGGTTTTCTATACTCATTCTTTCCTCTCAGCCCAGAAGGCTTCTCCAGAGGAGCTCGAGGTGGAAATGGATGAGCCTCCCTTTACTTCTTACTTGCTACATTGCTTCACAAGTTTCCTACTGCAAAAAAATTGACATTCCTTTCAGCCTGCTACACATCCTGCCCCTCCTTTGGCTTGATAGACTTTCACACACAAGAAAGATCCAATGCAACTGAGATCCAAGCCACAACAGAGAATACTAACACAATATTCATTTCTGTGTCCCACGGTGGCCTTCATTTCTTATCCTGATCCTGTCATCTAGCCGCTAGGGCTGAAAAGTTCTGCAGCCATCTGCTTAGCGCAACGCTCAGTCATTTTCTCTAGCCAAGCAACATTGTCATTAACCTCACTAACATTACTGCGGAGCTAAAATCCACCTTTGCTTTTGTTGAATGAGTCACTCTACTTTTAGGTGCATTTGGCATCGTTACTTGAAATACTTTTTGTTGCTCTAACCTTTAAGATGACAAATATCAAAATGTGATAAACACAAAGCTGTAATCAATTATAGCAGCAAACTTTACTACAGTGCAGTAGAGTAACTTCTGAATAGCTGAAGATTCTTACCTTAACACACAAAAGGTGTGCAATTTCATAAAACAACTATTGCCAGATTTGTAAGTCAGGCTCAGTTTTACATGCAGAAACCTATCGGTAATTTGGGCTCATTAAATCACATCGGCTTCTCTACAAGCCTCACCACTGCCTAACCCCTTGTCCCTTAGTATAATAGCTAAAATACAGAGCACAAGTTTGGAATAAGCATGTCATCACTGCACTTAACTTTCAGAGCAGTCTTTAAAGTTGGCATATTATGGAATCTTCAGTTTATTATGTGAGGTATTTGACAGCTAGTTTGAAGAGCATGTTTGCATGAACGTCTTTGAGAAAGATCTAATACCCCTAGCAGATAGAAGTACTCTTTTACAGCACTTTGGTATAATGAAACACCTGGTTGGAATCACAACACGCATATTGGCATTAGATTCCAGTAAAAGGAAATTGAGGTCGACTTTTCCTGTAATGGAAAACTTCATCTTTAAGTTAAGCCACATTTGGAGATTTTATGTTCAATTACCTGAAGTATTTACAGCTTCTTTAGAATAGCCAGAGCCCCTCAAACATAATAAATTTTAGTATTGTTTAAACTACGTATTGTGGTGGTTGTCTGAATACCCACAAGGTGATGGAAAATTATCTCACAATAACAAAACCCTCAAGATTTGAAGGATCTAGAGGAAAGTCACATAACGGAATTACCTTTTTAGAAGTCCTTACCAACATTATCTGCGTTTAGCCAGAAATACTATTTTTTTTTTTTTTCTGAAGAGCTGCTTTTTAAGGTGTTACTTTCATAGTGAGAAACAAAATAATGATATAGTGACAATATATATAGAGAGAGTGAGAATATATATAATGAGAATAACCAAATGCTTGTCCCGCTAACTGAACTTCTTGGAAGACGCAGTTTCTTTGCTAGAGTATTAAAAAACAGTCGAGTCATTCTTCAGGCCGTTAAAGGAAACTTGCATACCTGAAAGCTTTAGTCCAGCTATCATAAACTATTCTAATAAAAGCACAGTTTTCTCTCTATAAATCTAATACCTTTTCCCATAACCTTTCTATCCCTCATCACACTCAACCATCCCAACCACTGCTCTGCAAGTTTAGAGCACAGAATGCAGACCAGCAGCACAGACATTCAGACCCCCTATCTTTTATGCAAGTCTTAAACAGCAACAAACCACTCCAGTAAGCAAGCATAGCTTATGGTATCCTGAAGATGGAACACAGCAAGGGGGACACTACATCTTCACAGTGCAGAGTTCAGGCATTTTTCTTGGGATGCCATCTGTCAGAAGGAGTTAGCTGTACAGACTGGTCAGCTGAAACACACCAACATTTCAACCTGGTCACGAGAATCCTTACAATATGAGCGATCTTCAACTGATTAAGAAGAACAAAGATAAGACTTTCACATTACAGAGATACCCTCTAAGAATACAGCTTCTCTTTTAAGCCGTTGCATCTGCAGTGGGTCTATTTTCAGCAGATATTTTAGTTCATTTAACTGTTTAGCAAGATGAATCTCAGCTCACTGGGGTAGCAATGGTCTTCAAAATTTTTCTTCTCAGGATTAAACAGATGTCAGACAGCTACTGCAGAAAGCCCAGTACTACAGAAACATGGCCACAATGGCAGCTTCCCATACTAGTTTCAGTACTTCCTGATTACTTCTGATTTGAACATTTTAAGACACCCACAATGGACTCTCCAAAATGCTGTAAACTATGACAAAATTAAATAACTGTCAACAGGCACCATGCACATATTAGATCGCTCTCAGACAAATTATTTCTGAAAAGAGTGAGCACTGACACTGAAATATACTGTTTACACAAGCTCAGAGGCATATTCAAGCTGATGAACCACGAAAAGAAATTCAGCAGCTAAAACTGATCTTCATCTGCCATTTGGTTAAGTCATAGTAACAAAGTCTGTTAGACGATGACTTTCAGAATTTATCCATATACATCTTAACTGGTTTCCAGAGTAAGTTTATCATCTCAGTAAAGACAGACCTTATAAAGCAAAGCTTGTTAGACCAGCCATGGTAGTCTATAAAGTTAGCAGCAAATGGTCAATCTTTCTAAGAAGCGGGGTTGTTTAACTTTGGGAGAATTTGACAAAAACAGGAGAAATAAATGCATAGATGAAAAAAAGTAACCAAACCAAAATTATTTATGAGACTGCAGAACTTATTACCATGAGATATGATCAAACCCAAGAATTTAGCATAAGCATAACTGCCCACTTTCAAAGGGGAAGAGTGAATACAACAAAAAGAACAAAAAAAAACTTTTCAGAACATTAAAAAAAGGTACAACAATGACAACCAGAAGATCCAGTCTAAGCCAGTTTTGCATGTTGGACCTTTAGGTGATTACCAGCTTAATCTTTACAGGAAGAAAAGGTTGAAAAGTTTAGATTCATTCCACTTCCTCTGCTGGAGTAGATCCCCATTTCTCTCTGTCCAGCTGGAATGCTAAAGAAGTAAGATGTTTTAAGACAGTGAGTAAGAGTAAATGAGCATGACATTCCAGTTGACTACATCTTCCGTTTTCCTTGGTAGAGTTCCATTCTAAAAAAATCATGTGGATACCATTGTTCAACAATGCCTCATTAATTCCAAGACTAAAATCCCCCACTTTTCTTTGTAACCAATGATACAAGTACGGAGAAAAGAAAATATATTTCCATTTCAGGCAATGGAAGGGTTTTTTTTAAAATAGAGAGAGAAAGAAAATGAGCAACTATTACTTAGCCAGCAATAGCATGCAACATTTTTTGGTCAACACCAGAGCAACCAAAGATATCAACTAGTTTACTTAGTATCAACTAGATTACCCTGTAATCCTTTTACTCTTTTTAAAAGGCCAGGTATGTCCAATTAGGAACACAACTTTATTTCACAAACAAGCAAGTTAAAAGCAGGTAGGAAAAACATCAGTAGGAATTTTCAGGGCTCAAGAATGCAAAGATTATGGTATCAAAACACAAGAGGTGAAGCGTATGAATGTATCTCCAGGGGAATCACCTAGTAATCTGCTGGTCTATAGTGGCTTTGGATGACAGTGTGTAGTACCAGTACGCATGTGCCCTGGAAGATAAATGCACAAAGTCATACTGGGAAAAAATTTAGACAACAGAAGCACACTGAAGCCTGCAGACTTTGTAAGTCTGGATTAATGAGGTAGAAAAGCTGTAATATATACTCAGACCAAAATAAATGCTAAATTGAAGCTAATGCTGTATAAAAATCATTCAAGTAGTACTAATCGTTCACGGCTGAACCCTAACATTAGTACTATCCGCAGAAAATAGCTCTTGATTTGGAAAATGGAAAGGCTGCGTTTACAGGAAACCAAGATCTTGTGTTACTATTGCAACATAAGACTTCAACCCCCATTTGAACAGTCACCTGATGCGAGCAGTCATCTTCCAGCATTGTCTTAATTTCTCCTTCCCCATCCTCTCAAGCGGATGTCCACAGTAGTTTATTATTTTTAATGCGACTGTAGAATTGAGAGTAGTTTTTTCCCCCGCAGAACAGAGTAAAACTATTTTCAAGAAGACTCAACACAATAAACAAGCACAGCAAAAATAATCTGCGATATTTTTTGTAATTTAAAGACCGTAGACACCGATCTCACTTCACATATTCTTAAGTAGAAAATAATAAAGTGTAGATACTATTAAATATTTATGCTTGCTACTCATCGAAATGGCCTTTAAAAGTACCGTATAGAGAAGGCAAACATTCAGCTGCTGCAGATCCGCAGAGCACAGCACAAATAGAGCAACTTACAATGTAGCGAGGATCTGCCTCACTTACTCAAACTTCCACTTACAAATGCCAACCTACGCTCCTCACATTTGTGCTGACAAACGGGCGGGCTAATAAACCACCTTTAGCAGGCTGCCAGCAGGTTTTCCTCCTTTTCCACCCCCTCTCTACTTCATCGAGTGGTATTACCATTTGAAATACCATGCTAGATCAAATAGCCAGTGTACTTCGCTGAAGTATTGCATTACAGTGAATAAAACTACAACCGAATTGCTTTTATTCTCTGCTGGAGTGCAAATTCTCTGACGGAAGCTAGTAAAATCTTAGCAAGAAATCACTTTGAGCAACGGTGTGGAACGGATAGAGCTTGATACGTACGTGTCATATACTCTGAAGTCACAGCTCTCTGTAATGCGTACAATGTCATCCAGAACCCCGTCACGTAAAATTTCTTTCTTGCCTTTAGGTGAATTCTAAGCGTGACATTTGGAATCCCTCAACTAAACCAGGCTTTTGTCACTGGCTACAGGAATAGGAAACACATTTGATTTGCCATCAGTACTTTCAACTGCAAAACAACAGGCAAGCAGTCTTACTATGGAAGAGTTGCAGTCAGAAGCCAGGAGCAGCGCTCCTGTTCCATAGCCCTGCCGCTCGGTCATGCGGGGCTACAGGCGAGGCACAGAAAGATTCGGTTCCACCCACCCAAGATGGTGGGGTGACCCAGCACCGAAACCCAGCCGCTGTCACCTCTTTTGGCAATGGATTCTGGTATACCCCCGGGATATCTTGTTGGGAGTCTCCGAGAGCGCTCTGCAGGTTTCTTAGCGGGGGAAACCCGACACAGGGGGGCTGCTTTGCTTTCCAGGCCTTCCCTCCCTTCTGAGGACCAGGAAGAGCAGGGCCGCCGTCAGCGGGCTCTCCCGCCGGGGAACGGCTCCGTGCGGACGAGGCGCACCGAGCTGCGCCTTACTCGCTCCAGTCGGAGCCGACCGGGCGGCAGGCTCGGCCTCGGCTGGCAGCGCAGCCTTCTGCCCGTACCGCGCCCCGGCCGGGCGAGGCGTGAGGTGAAGGTCGCCCGCCCCAGGGGCCCTGGCCGCCGCCGCCAAGGTGACACCCGCTGCGCAGGGAGCCCTCAGAGGACGGCTCCGCGGGGAGACCGCCGCCGCCCTTCCCGGGCAGGCGACGACCCCCCTCTCTCCCTCCCCCTTCACGCCACCGGGCGGAGGGGAGGGCGGCCGCCAGGCGTGCCTCGGCAGAGAAGGAGGCGGAAGGAGCGGAGCGGAGCGGAGCGG
>VZTL01067497.1:41751-51971 GCA_013400535.1 Scopus umbretta | reverse complement strand
AGCGCCCTGCCCCGGGTGCCGGGGCGGCCCGGGAGGAGCAGGGCCACCGCCGCGCCTCTGCCCCTGGTGGAGACGTCCGCCTCCCCGCCCACCCTGCAGCCTCGGGGGCTTGCACTGAGGCCGCGAGTGCGGAGAACCGGCCGGTGCTGGCCGGGCTCCCCGCGGCCGCCCGGAGCGCCTGCCTGCTGCCCCCGCAGGCGGGGGCGCTGCTGCTCCCCCTGCGCCGGGCAGCCATCTTGTTGTGCCAAGCACCTTTGGGCAAAAGGCAAAAGCCGAAGGTCGCTGGAGGAACCCCTGGGCAGAGCTCCTGGTGGCTGCAGGCTTCTTCCTCGGGCCTGCCCTCCTCGGGCAAGCGTTGGTGTTGGGCCCTTGTCGCCTGGGATCACCCTTGCAGTCATCTCCCAGCCTTCAGAGATGATGTTCCCAAATCACCCCCAGCCCTGAGGCGCAGCGGTGTTTTCTGTGGAGCAGTCAGGTGGGGACCTGGCAGCTGCAGCGCCATGCTGCTCTCGTCTCCCACCGAAGCCCTGAGGGGCTGGTGGAGCATCCCAGGCTCCAGCCTGAACACCCTTCACTGGTTGCAGGCAGCCCCAGGGCATGGGGTTGGTGCCAGGACACAGATGAAAACCAAATTAGTGTAATGATGGCTCTCCTGACCAGAGGATGGACGCCATCCTGCCCCACATGCTTGGGCCATCTCTCGCACAAAATGGCGCAAACAGGTCTGGGGCTTCAAGCATTTCTAATGATAGCTGCCAGCACACAAAATATTTTATTCAGGCATAGGGCCATCACTTACAAGGCCACTTTGCATGCAGCATTCCCTTATATGAATATATATATAGACCTATATGAATATATATATAGACCTATATGAATATATATATTACCCGTGTTACTCAAATGGAGCTGGCAATCTCGCTGCTGAGGAAGGCCGGCTGCTGAGAGCAGGTGTGCAAGGAAGCCTTGTGCTGCTGCCTGCTGCTGCCTTCTGCTGCGGGCCAGTCGCTGCTGCCCCCGGGCTGGCTGATGACTGTTGAGCAGGCCATGGCGGGCACATGGAAGCGAAAGGGACCGGAGCCAAATGCGGGCTCCAGGATCAAACATCCCCAGGGCTTTGGGCCTTAGACCAGTGTGTTTCAAAGCGAAAGTTCATTCCCTCTGGTTCAGGTTTAGCAAATACTTGTTACTCGCTCCATCATCAGGCACATAACTTTCATCAAAGGTACTTTAAAAAATTCTCTGTGAAGCTCTCCTCAGCGGGGATAACGACAGTCATGCTGACAGATCTCTCCGGCCAATTTGCCTGTGCCTTTGACATGGCCTGCTTTGGTGCCGTGAAAGGTGGTCTCATCTCCTCTAGAAAGCGAGGGTAGCTTGTTGGGTACGGGCTGCAACAAAAAAATTGAGTGATTTTGAGAGATTCATGAATGCTCTGAAACTGTGCTTTGGCTCTTGTTGAGACTGCCCACGCAGAACAGGGCAGTCTGAAATAAACAGGCTTGAAACAGTCTGTGGAGGAAGCAGGCAGAAGAACTGAAGAAAATTATCTCCTAGGACTATTCACTAGGCATGGTTAAACAAGACCTTAAGTGTGGTTGTCTGGCTCACAGATATTGCCTGGTCTGAGATCTGCTGTTTATTAAACTTCTGTTGTAAACTCTCTCCTCGCATTGATCGGGTGCTTGCACTGGTGTCTCAGCAGAGAAACTAATGGGTAGCAAATCACTTACTAAGCACAAATAAAAAAACTGATGTGATGTGATTAAGTGAGTAAAATATTGAAATATAACTAAAAATATAAGGTCAAAATTTGGACATTGGAGTGACTAAAGGCAGACTCTGAAATCCGTACCTCATTATCCAAACAAGTAGTCAGCTTTCCAAAGACTCCGTGGACCTTGCAATTCCCTAAAGATTGTTTCACTTTAGGTTTCTCATTCATTTCCAGTTTCATGGGAATTTGGCTGAATGAAGCTGCCTGTCCTTTCTAGCTAAAAGACAAAGCATGCATTACGGAGCTGGTTCAGGCAGAGAGCAGGATAGCACTACACAGAGATGGCCAGAGACCCAAGTGGAGACAGGCAAAGAACTGAAAGGAAACAGGCATCTGGCGAGGAGCTCTCCCATTCAGCCAGCCGACCAGGGACAGACAGGAATACAGGCAGAGATGCAGTTGGCTGCTGGGACAGTGTCACCCAAAGAGATTTCTCCAGCAGTTCCCAGTGGAAGGGGCTCCAATTGCCTACAGTCTGTATGTTGTATGTGTGCCTGTATTAATCGTTACTCCCAATGATCAAGGAATTGTAATAAATAACCAGAACCAACAAGATTTGTGGCTCCCTGCAGGTATTTCAGAGGGCAAAAGGTAGCTTTGTGCTTTACAGAGTCCCTTCCTGAACTGAGGCTGGCCAAGGACAAAATGGGAAAAGGAGCTGTTCCCTTCATGCTCCCCATCCTATTCCTGACTCAGCCACAGCGTGCAACCACAATATTTCTTAATCTGAATTTTATGAAGTATTTTTATTCTTCCTTTAAAGGCACTGGTCAAGTTTTCTCAATTGCACCAGCAAAGCCAACAGGATTGTATCACTAACTGAAATGTCAATCTGGCCTTGTGTTTTTCCCAGGCAATGAAGCTTGACTGCCAGGACATTCCTCAGCCACTGAACTTTATACAAAGTACCTCCCCAAGAATTGCCTGCATGCACCTTGCTTTAACCCCTGGAGGCCCAGAACCACATCAGCACTCACTCAATTATGCGCTGCCATTTCTTTAATGCAGATATTCTACAAAGCTGTGCCTCCTGGTGCCTTCTGTTGCTTCTGTTAAATTATTTAACAAAATTATTATTTTTAAAAAAATAATTAAAAATGTGGCTTCCATTAAATAATGCAAATAGAAAAATAGTTTTGACTTCAGGAGAAGGTTGTAAGAACAGCCAGTAGTATCTCACAGTTCCCAAGTGATTTGCCTTGGCAGTTATCTTTAATATGTCTGCTCAAGTACTCTATATCAGGTCTTTACAGTGTGCAGACAAATCATTCAGCAAAAAATAAAATTTACTATAAACAGCAAATATCTTATTGACAAAACAAACTTGCTGGCAGATCTAAGAGGACTAGCTTGGCACTGTTAGACTATCGTTATCGCAACACAAGCACAGGCTGCTTTGTTAAGAACACCATATCAGAGATACCTAAATAGGAGGACAAAGAGATACATGAGAACAAGGTGTCAGAAGATGAGAGCAGACGAAACTCTGTCCTTAGTAAGCAAAGTTGTCATAGTTCTGCAGGTGGGAGAAGGCATTACGTTCCAGACACGGTGCTGCTGAAAACTTACCAAAGGGGCAAGGACACCAGCCAGACCAAGCCCATGTGTCGCAGCCCCCTGAAGGCTCAATCCTACGTGGGAAAGATCTTGCACAAAAACAGGACAGTGCCTTGAAGCACCTGTTTGAGGTACTTGTCTCTCTCCACAGGGAACTTGGGCTTCATATCGTAGTTCTCTAAATTCCACCTATGTTAGAGGCTTAAAGATGGTGAAAATGGCCTTTGTGCCTAGTTCCCTTACTCTGTTTCTCTTGGGCTTGCAGTGTGCCAACAGACACAGCACAGACATGCATACCCCTGCTTTGCTTCTCTCTAGTCAGGAATGACAAGTTCATGCAGCAGAAAATAAGAGACTGGCAGCTGTGGATCACCTCAGTGCATAAACCAGTTGCTCGTGGGAGGACCCAGTGGGAGGTCCAGGAAACCATTGCCCTCCAGTACTTTGTCAGCTGGTTTTGATCGTGTTATGGTGATCTCGTCACACTTCACACACACAGGACATAAAGACACTCGTGTGTACTATTCAAGCCAGAACTTGAGCGAGAGCGTATGTTTTGTATATACAGTCCTGACTGGCACAGAGCACAACAATGGAGAATTCCCATTTTCCTTCGGGAGTCATCCCAGGGGTAACTCCAGTGTTATTCTCAGTATTAATAGTTCACACCTTGTTTCATCTCTGGATTTCTCCAATTGCAGCCTCTAAGTACCAGATCGCATTCGCTCTTTTTCTGCTAGATTAAGAGGCCATCAACTATCATTAAAGTAGTCTGTGACAAAAAACTTCTATAAGATACTCAGATTTAACATCTCTCACAACAATTAATGTTTTCTAGTGCTTGTATTCTTATAGGTTTGTCTAGATCATAGGTTAGACGACTGGAGCTTAAAAAGTAAATTTGGGGTTGTTATCAGCACGCTTGTGTATGCCTGTTAAACTCCTCTTCCAGAGAGGAGAAGAAAGGAGGACAGCATGTGGGAGTCTTCAGGCTGAGGAGGAGGAAAACAGTCTTTGCAAGTGTATTTGTTTTGTGCGGCGTTTCTGAGTCTGACATTGGCTGGTATGCAGCCCATAAGGTTCCCGCATACCACAGCACGCTTTGAATCTTTTTCTGAGTCCACAGGCTACAGCGGTAACTGCTGTGCAAGTGATGCCATACATGATGTATCTCACAAGAAAACTGTATCAAGCCCAGGTGCCCAACTATGCAGACAGAGCTGGCTCAACAGCACTTGCAAAACTTGAGTGTTGCCACCCTAAGGATGAGGGGCCTGGCTGCTCCCACCTAGGAAAAGGAGGGATAGAAAGAGGGGGGATGGAGCTGGGACGAGGCACTGAAAGGAATCTGGGAGAGACCCAGAGAGCTGGACCTGCTGCTCCTGCAGCCCCAGTCATGTGAGGGATGGCCACAGTTCTGCTGCTGCCAGGAAGAGTCCATATCCCTCGACCCCTCCTTGAACGGCAGCAGCAGGTCTGGCCTCTGGCAGTGTAGCACATGCGAAAACAGGCAGCAGCCTATGGTCATTTTGCTTCCCCAGGTTTCCTGTGAAATGTCAGGCAAATACCTATTTACAGAGCTGGTTCTGGAAGTGCTGTGCAAAAAGCTGCACCAGGGAAAGAGACCCAAATTGTGTGGGGAGCAGGGAACAGATTATAGAGTACTAGTCTGAATGCAGGCCAAGTAATAGAAATAAAAACCTGCTACCCTCTGACAAGCCGCAGCAGTGAGTGACAGCTATATGGACAGACTGCTCATCACAGCCCAGTTCTTAAACATCAGCTGTCTGAGAGACATGTTTACTAGGAGCGAGCACTGAGGAGGCAATAGTGTGTGCTGCAGGTTGCCAGAGGAGCTCCACAGTATAACATAGACCTCTATTACTGCTATTGTTGATTATAGTTCTATATCCACCCATCACTGCAAACAATTTCTCAGCAAAAAACCAGACCACAGGGGATCATGGGGAATGAACTCATGTCTGATCTCCACTAGAGCTGTGAAAAGAGTGGTTGGATGGGAGAGGTTTGGGTAGGCCAGGAGAAGGGTTTGTCTTTGTCTCTGTTGTACCCCTATGGTAGAGCTGGGGGGAAATTCCATTTCCAGAATTGTTAAATCAATACTTTCAGTAAAGAGTAAAGTAAGTCCCAGCTTGCCCTCTGTTCGGGTGCTGATCTCAGAACTTCGGCATGGGCACCTGGGGCAGCTCTGTGGTCAGAGCAGGAGAGGCTGCACAAAACACCACGCTCTGATGGAGGATCCCTGTCTCTCCACAACCAGTAGGCTGGCCTGTACTGGCTGGGAGTCGGGGAGAGAAGACACTAGTAAGAGATGGGGCTAGTCTGTGGGAAGGGTTTTGGCTGCCTTCCCATTCTTGCACTGAAGTCAGGCCTACAGCTGCCAGATGTCAGGACAGGGTGTGGAGAAGAACACAGATCCCTGCCGTAAGACTCCTACTCGCAGAGCCTCCATTGCTGGAACCTGCGGGCAGGCTGTCCTCCATGGGAGTGCAGGAAGGATGCTACGCTAGCTGGAGAGGTTTTTGGCTCCTTTCCTGGTCTCACACTGGAGCCAGGCACACAGCTCCCAGATGTTTGTGATCTCTGCTCTGGGAGCTTTCAGGCTTGTCAAGGCATTATGTAAAGGGAGGAATTATTTCACTCCCACATCGGGGTTGGAAATGTTGAGAGCCCCCATGGAGATTGCTCTGCCCACTTCTCCCAGGAGGGTTCATTTGCAGGTGAGCAGACTTGGAGAGGGCTCTGTCTCTCCACAGGTGAGATCCCCAAAGTACTCTGAGAGCAGCAGTTGCTGAGCGTCCTTGGCATGGCTCTGTTCCTGCCAGTTTCCATGGTGATCCTCAGAACAGCAGAAAAAGCACAGATCTCTTTTGGAAGACAAATAATAGGATGTGATAGTGCCTGTGGCTGGGGAGCAGGGGACAATCCCACTTTCAAACTGTTAACTGAGTCCTGGGGTCAGTCCTGGGGCTTCCCCCCCACCGAGCTGGCAAGGAGAGCATTGCTGTACCGTTCCCAAAGGGCTAGCAGCAGCTCAGAGCAGTAACTCCCACTTGTACGTATTACAAGCTGCCATAGGCATGTTCAAATGATATTGCAAACTGGTTTTAATGGACAGCACTGGCAAATGATGCCAGCGGGCAGCCTAAGCAAGGAGTGTCTGATAGTACTTTGACTACATGGGGTTAGAACGAAGCGCTGATGAGGAGCCAGGTATGCGCCACCATGTGGCCCAGCACGCAAGCACACACATAGGTATGACAAAGGGAAAACGTACATCTGCCCTCCCTTCTGTTGCGTCTGAAAGCACATGGACAAAATCTCAAACCTTTCGTCTTGGTCAGAGAGGGAAACTATCCATGGGCAAGGAACAAATTCACAGTCTTTCCACCACAGTACAATGCCACCAAGACTTCACCCACTGCCCTGAAGGTCTCACCCTGCCCTGTTCTCCATTACCAAAGCGGCAAGCGTTACTCAGCACACTCTTCCCCACGCAGTTTGGAGGTGCCTGCCTGCCTGCCGGGTACCCACCCACCCCCTGGCACGCAGCAACAATTGCCAAACAGCACAGCTGCAGGGATGAAAGGACATGGAGGGAATGGGTGGAGGGGTGGCTTTTCTGATCTGCATCATTTTTGAGATGCAGTTTAAGATTTCCAGAAAATTCTGGAGGAGGGGGAGGGTAAAATTGGTAAAGGATAAGATAGCTTTCAAACACAGCCAACAAGCATCTTAAAAAGGAGACCTAATTTTGTGTGCCTCCACCTCTGGGCAAAATGTTCTTGGCTTGCTTTCAAAGGTGCCGGGAAATTCAAGGGTTGGGTATCTCTGAAAACCGGTCTCAGGGTGCCTGCAACAGGGTGACCAGAAAAAGGTGCCAATTTTGAAAATGTCACCTTAAATCTTTTTGAAATTGCCTATCAATGAGCATGCCCTATGAGGCTCAGGGATTGATCTAGAACTTGTCTTTCACTGTACGCACTGCCTGAGGCAGAAATCCTTGTAAGAAGAATCTGTCACCTTGGCTGTAGTTTTCAATGGCGCTTGGATTTCATTGTGCTGACTGCTGCCATATCAAAGACTCCCACCCCTTTCCTCATGCTGTGCTCCCTTGCCCAGGGTCCTGTGAGCCTGCAAAGGAGCTTCTGAAGTTGAGGAGGCTGCCCGGCCTCCCCCTCTGTCAGTGATTGCCTCCCCTGCCCTAGGGCAGCCCTGTAACCTCAGTCCTGGTGTAGAGATGTACTGCGTCTCCCTGCGCCCTCAGAAACCCACGCCAGGACGTGGAACAGGACTAGACAGCCAGCTAATTGAAAACAGCTCGAGCAGCTCCAACACAAAATGGAGTTAGGACCTTCTGCGACGGATGTCATGGGTAATTTTTAATTATTTAATTAGTGTTAATTGCACACAGCAGGAGGTCAGAACTCAGCCTGCAAATGCTCATTCGGCTGAGAAGCACGAGTTCTCCAGCCATTCTGGAAACCCCGGTCGAGGAGCAGGAGACGGAGGGGGATTTGTACTTGGCGTCAGGATGATGGTGACTACGGGTGAATGAAACTCCAGGGATATTTTTCTGGAGCAGAGGGAGGAGGAGGACAAGAAGTACGGGAAGCTCAGCCAGGGAGCCACCGAGGGGCTGAGCGGGCACCCCGGGCCCCCTCTGCACCGGGGAGACTTCGGCACGCCGACCAGGCTGCGCGGCCACGCTCCCTAGACCCTCACGGCCAAAGCTGCCCCACCGGCAAGGGCTTTCTCTGGGTATTTAAGTTGGGGTGTTCCGGTTCAGCCTCCCCCTTTGGGGTTTTCTTTTGGCCAGAAGTGTCTTTACATTTGTAGTTATTATACAATATACTGATAGCATCGCATCTTTATGTACGCGCATCGGTATGTAATAACGAACCAACCCATGCATACGCATAGGTATTATCTGTATAATCANCCGACGGGGGAATGGGCTGTGCATCGGGACAGTCGGGTGCGGAGTCAGTGGGACGCATCTGCCGGCGGGGTGGTTGCCAGGCGCAGCCCCGCAACGCCCGCGCCCGCAAAGCCGTCTGTCGTTCTTCCAAGACATAGCATCGCTAACTCGCGCTCTTTTAAATTGGTTTTCAAATTCCTACAAGCACGAAAGATTTATCTGGTAGTCTTTTCGGGAAGGTTTCACAGCACGAAGCTCTACAGAGGGCTCATTTTAGACAGAAAAGTTCCACCACACAACACTTAATTGCATCCAATGAAGTGTCCTCGTAAGCCATGAAACCTGAGCTGGCTTACAAAGAGAAGGACACCGGAGGTGAGCCCTTGTGCTTCCTTGGCCTTGCGTTCAGCCACTGGCCTAAACACTCGGAGACTCCCAATTTCTCTTTACGCTTCAGCAAGTTCTGTCTTACCGGGGAAAGAAACTTCCCAGGGGGAAAGTCCGTCATTGCCATCTGACAGACATAAACACAACTGTGCATCTGCACTATTTAGGCCCTCTGCTAATTGCAGCTAATAGAAATTTTTCTTCAGCTGAAATAAATAGAAACCTTGGATCAGACAAATGCGAGCTGCACCCAGGCTGTTCCTCGGGAGCATCATGGTGGTACAGCTCTGAGGAGTCAGGGGGGAAAGGGAGTAGGAATGGCCATAGACTTGTTACGGGCTCTCTGTTGGAGGGATGTTAAGACAGCCCCAAACCACGTCTCTGAGACACTGGATGCACATGCTATGATATAATCCTGACTCAGGGGGCACCTGGGCAATTAATCCTAAAAAGCAGATAAGCATTGGATTGTTTTACCAGACAAACATACGGGACTGTGCAGGGGAGTAGGAAAAGGTGTTCCTAGGCAATGGTTGCATACCTTCGCTATGTTCCGTTCAGGCATTAGTTCAAAGAACCAGTTTTCTCTTTGGTGCAAATCCACTAGGCACCTTAAGACTTTTTTTCTAATTTTTGTTAAAGCTGGACCCGCTCCCACCCTTACAGCAGGTCAAAATTCAAGCCTGATGTTTCTGTACAAGACACTTGTCTCCTCTCAGCCTTGATTTTTTTCTCATAAGGACAAACTAACATTAGAGTCATTACGTTTTATGTTTGCCCAAAGACTGTTTAGCTTCTCAGGAGACATCACAGAAATCAAAAGCTTTCTATTAAACCTTTTATAAGTTAGGAACTTTAACAAAATATTTTTCTGGTGGATCAAAATTATAATGTGATTCTTCTAATGAGCAAAAGTAATGCCAGTGTTACCACAAGAAAGGGTTGCTTTTGCTTTTAAATCTAGGAGAGCTTTTGAGCCTGTACTGATGGCTTTACATTCCCTCTGCAAAGCACTCCACAGCCATACAGAAATGCAGAATACTGATTCCAGATTTCTATAGTCTTGTCTGGAATCAGTGCCCACAGTTTACTATCTGGGCTTACACTGACCAGATTTATATTTAAGGTAAGTCTGCTGTCATAAAAAACACTCTGAATCATAGGCATGTAGGNCCCTCACGGCCAAAGCTGCCCCACCGGCAAGGGCTTTCTCTGGGTATTTAAGTTGGGGTGTTCCGGTTCAGCCTCCCCCTTTGGGGTTTTCTTTTGGCCAGAAGTGTCTTTACATTTGTAGTTATTATACAATATACTGATAGCATCGCATCTTTATGTACGCGCATCGGTATGTAATAACGAACCAACCCATGCATACGCATAGGTATTATCTGTATAATCACCTAAAAGGTGAGAAGACTCAGGACGATGTCTAAGACGCTACAGCAGTCAACGTATGACGTAAAGAAGCACAACAGCACGCAGAGCCACACCAACCCACCCTGACGCCCGCCCCGGCGGTTGGTAACGCCCGGCGGCCGCTCCCGCCGCGCCCCGCCCCCC
>VZTL01067497.1:28092-41243 GCA_013400535.1 Scopus umbretta | reverse complement strand
AGGCAATGGTTGCATACCTTCGCTATGTTCCGTTCAGGCATTAGTTCAAAGAACCAGTTTTCTCTTTGGTGCAAATCCACTAGGCACCTTAAGACTTTTTTTCTAATTTTTGTTAAAGCTGGACCCGCTCCCACCCTTACAGCAGGTCAAAATTCAAGCCTGATGTTTCTGTACAAGACACTTGTCTCCTCTCAGCCTTGATTTTTTTCTCATAAGGACAAACTAACATTAGAGTCATTACGTTTTATGTTTGCCCAAAGACTGTTTAGCTTCTCAGGAGACATCACAGAAATCAAAAGCTTTCTATTAAACCTTTTATAAGTTAGGAACTTTAACAAAATATTTTTCTGGTGGATCAAAATTATAATGTGATTCTTCTAATGAGCAAAAGTAATGCCAGTGTTACCACAAGAAAGGGTTGCTTTTGCTTTTAAATCTAGGAGAGCTTTTGAGCCTGTACTGATGGCTTTACATTCCCTCTGCAAAGCACTCCACAGCCATACAGAAATGCAGAATACTGATTCCAGATTTCTATAGTCTTGTCTGGAATCAGTGCCCACAGTTTACTATCTGGGCTTACACTGACCAGATTTATATTTAAGGTAAGTCTGCTGTCATAAAAAACACTCTGAATCATAGGCATGTAGGCCTAAAAGGTGAGAAGACTCAGGACATCTGCCACCAATTTTCCTACACAGGATCAGGCAAAATCCCCCTCCTTCCAAGAGGTTATGCTCACATAGGTTTGTGACTGTGGCATGTTTTTCAACCTCTGCAGAAGAGACAGCAGGTTTCAGATAACAGCAGCTGTGCTACTCCTGCAAGCTCATATTCATTCCTCCCAGAGACCAAAAATCTCTGAGAACTGCCCTGAATTTCCAGTAGCTGTTTACTCCATTATCACAAAATCGATCACAGATGGTGCTTTTGATGCTGGCAGGTTGGAAAAAATAATCTCTTGGCTTATATCCTGAGCACATTTGATCTGGACTGACTGGGTGGAATCGTGACAGCCCGTCATCTTGTCATTGGTACAGAAACACTTTCCTGTTGGTACAGAAGCACTTTCCTGACTGCAGCTAACATTTGGGCAAGGATGAACATTTTCCTTTAAATAGCAAACTTCAGCCTTAAATAGTTACACTTTGCCCTTGCTGTTTGGCTCTGTTGCATACCAAAGACTTAGCTCTTAGCAACATGAAATCCCATCCTAATTAGCTTCTGTTTAACAATACCACTTTGTACCACTCTCAGAATGCCGAGCTCCTTCTGTTCTGGGGCTAGAGAGGAGGGGAATTTTTCATATTAAGCCCAATGCAGTTCAAGACTCTTTCTATGAAATGTGATTTTTTTTTTTTGAAGTGTAAAGTAGTCTGGTATGTTAAACCTGAGCCACTCTGTATGAGTGAAAGTCACACTCAAGAAATTAAAGACTATTAACCAAACATAGCCTAGTGTAAGCACACAAAACTGCTGTAAGAAGTTCTGGAAAATTCAGCTGTGTCATAAATTCAACATAAAGGGTGCATGCTAGACATAAAACTTGTGTATAAATGGTCCAATTCACCAATTCCAATTTAACACTCAGAAAAATGTGTATCATTTACTCACTGGGGAGTCAGTGAGCATGTATGAAACAGAGCAACTCTCACACATACAAATAAGCCATCTTCTGCATTTGCATCAATACTTCCAAAACCTCCCAAGACTTTCAGTACCAAAAGTAGCTCTGTTTAAGACTATGCAACTTTTCAAAAAGATGTAAGGTCTTGGCATACCTGTCCCTGTATCTCAAACAGCTGCAGTTTCATGTCTCAGGGCAACATTAGTGTATTTTCTGATGATAAAACTTCTACCATCAGTTATAGGATTGCTTATTTGATCCATTGCTAGGAACTTTCATGAACATACAGACAGACACACAAACATCAAAGAGGAAATAATAAGAGACCTTACACTGAAACCTTAAAAACATTGGCATAACAGTGTGACCATTTGAATGTATAGGGCTGGCTTTTTTTTTTTTTTTTTTTTTTTTTTTTTTTTTTTAATGCAGGCCTGGAGAATCACTTGCAGAAAGTGTCAAGACCCATGTACCTCCCTAGAATAAAAAAATAAACAAGATGACATATTCAGCTCTGCCCACCATAAATGCCAATGGCTAATGATGATCATTCATGCATGTGGGTTTGCATTTGGTCCTTTTTTTATGCTACTATAAGTATACACTTCACTTAGAGGAAAGTCCCTGGATTCAATGCAAGTTTCTTATCTGAAGCCATCCGAAGCTACCTAGAGTGACAAGGCCAAGCTATTTTTCTTTTCAGCCTTTCAAGAAAACTTTTTACACTCCGTTTCACTTACTATCCTTGGAATTTTGACCTAATTTCCATCCCACAAATCTACTCCCCTAGACAACATTATTCACAATAATGAAGACTGTATGATGACCCCAAATAGGTCAGTTTGCTTTGAGTTCTAATATTTCGCAGTTATATAGAATTCCATCATTTTCTGTACATCATGAAGATGTGCAACCAAAGTGTTCACATTCTTTAAAAGAAGTCTTCACAACTTTTAAAGCAAACAAAAGAACCCCTTCTTGAAATGGGTTTGGTGCCTATTTTAAAGGAAAAACTCCACTATCATGTGACACATTCCAACTACTGTAGGTAAGTATAAAGCAACCTGAAAAAAAACTTTGCTCAAAAAGCTTTGCTGAGATAAACCTAAGGCTGCAAGTTTGAGTGGATATTGGAGCCACTGTAAATTGGATTGGTCTTGGTCCTGAAATGTAATATCCAGCAAAGCTTCATTTTTCAGGTCCCAGTGCCCATAAAGCCCTGGAGGCAGGGACTGAAATTTGTTGAGATAATTCCAGCATGTTTTGGTCTTTCAAACTCAATGGCATGCAGGGTGGAGGTATGAAGCATGCATCAGTGCACCCCTTGACCTCCTGCTCTGTGTGGATGAGAGACATCTCTGCAGAGCTATTACATTTGCCTCAGATGATAGAGCTAAAAGACCGTCTGCTTAGCCAGTTCTGGGGTCTGAATAGGGCTAGCTGGTGAAGGTTGTTTCCAGATAAGATTGTTGGAAGTAATTCAGTGTCACAGAGAAACCTGTATTAGCTCCTGTCAGTGACAGAGTTTGTATTTGTTACTCAGCCTGGTACCCTGTGCTTCTGTGTTTTTTTTTTTTTTTTTTCAGATTAATATGTTTGGATACCTAGATATCAGCATGGACAAAAGTTGCAGAGGAGCTGTTCCGATGCTGTAAGAACTTTTTTCAGATTATTTTCTCTCCCTCTGTCATCCAGCAGGTGGGAGGAGATCAACACAAACAGTGAAATCTAGGGCTACTGGGTGGCTTGTTCCCCAGGGACACCTGATTTGCTTGTGCACGACTCCTCAGGGCATATCCAGTTGCCCTAATTTTCATACAGCTATCCACCAGCCTCAGGGAACATTGCAGCACCATTTTTAACTCTCTTGGAAAGAAAGGAGTTGGGTGTCACAGTATCAATATTCATGGATCACAACAAAGGACCACAAGAACCATCTGGCAATGTTTGCACCTAGGAATTGCCAGTGGGGATTACAGGACTGCTGTCAGCAGGTGGGGGCAGCATGGACATCGACTCATCTACCTGCATCTTTTCACTAGTTGTTTGCCCATCAGTTTTAGACATTTCTAAGGTTACTTCTGTAAACATAGCTTCTCAGGACATCCAGATGTTGTTCTGCTATGCAAAAAAAACCCTATAAAAAGATTATTAACACAAGTCTACTGAGGTTGCTCTGCCAGAAAGTGTTGACTGCTGAGCTGCCCACCTGGTAATGAATTTTGGTCACTTTTCCTTACCCTGATCATGGAGCAAAGGCACTGAGAATTCAGGGAACATAAAATTGGGAGAGAGAGAAAGGTAATGGACCTGTTGTAGTGTAAGGGAGAAGTGAGGGACAACATAGTCTGACCATGGAAGCATGGCTTGTGAATTCCTAGTTTATCTGAGTTTTATTTGTGCCACAGTGATGTTTGCAGGTAAGTAACAGCTAAATGTTCACACAATTATGAGTGCATAAATGTTTTATAGTCAGTACAATATAGTTAGTAGTGGTGGTTCAATAGCTAGTAGTGGTGGTTCATGTCTGGGATCATGCTAGAGAAACAGCTTATTTGGGGAACATGTACTAGTTCTTTGTCCTCTGGTCTTATTAGGGAGTTGAAAAGAACATTAATTGATGGTTAAGTCTGTACCTCCAGACTGGCTAATAAAGAACCCTTACTTGCTTGATTTAGTATAGATATCCTTTAAGAAAAAAGCCTACTGAAAATGTAGCTGGCTCCAAAAGGATTTCATAAGCTGACATCATCTTTGGCTGTGTTAAACTATGATAGAATATTTCTCCCTAATAGCATGCCCAATGTTACAACAAAATTTAAAATGGCTTTGAATCAAAAAGCAACTATGGCTTTTTTTCTGAAGAAGCAAAAATCAGTACTGGCACTTTTACTATCAAATTCCCCTTCTATTAGCTTGTATTTTTCCTTTGGAAGGATATAAAAGAGGGAATTTAGTTCCCACTTGCAAAGACAACTATGAAAAAAACTTCTGAAAGCATTTGATGGCATAGGTGTGACAGAGGTCAAATTATGAAAGAAGTGGGATTTACTTATGCTTCAGAGCCTAATTTGGGCTTCTTTCTGACTCTCATTTGACCAGTTGAGGATCTGTCTCATGTAGTTAGTCAGGGTGTTATGAAACAGAAAGTACCTAGTTTGACCATCAGTCTGGGATTATTTTGCCTGACTTCAGCTACCCAGAAGTCAAGAAACGGGCCTGAACTACTCATCTGGCTCCATGTATCATCAGTGGAGACAGGGGAATTTCTTCCATCTCTTTAGGATGGAGTGCATCATCATCCAGAAGCGTCCACCTCTCACGACTGAGTAAGTAGAGAATTACAGCAGATGGAAAGCAAAGGATCACAATATTCTTGTAGGCAGAGAACAGCTTAAAGAATGAAGTTACTGGGATGCAGATGTAAATATATCACATTCAGAAATTGGGACAACCCTCCATGTTTGCAGCACTGTTAAGAACTGGATCATTCTGTAGATGAAGAGTCACCACTAATTGTGCAGATGACTTTCACAACTGGGGAGCAGCAAGGTGCACCAGGACCTTTGCTCAAGTTCCAGCTCACTTGATCTATTTTTGTGCTTATATTTCTGAGGTTGATTTCTCATTACCAGCATCAGTTATACTAGTTGTAACTGGAAGTTTTGCAGGATGACTGGGACTATTTGGTATCTGGAACATCATTTCTGGTCTCTTCTAGAATAGAAAGTCCTATAAATTATGGTTTTAAAGTTCACTGGGCTGGATATTGTTAAGTTGGCATTTGTAGTCACTGTAAAATATCTGATAATTATAGATTACAATATGACAGAAAGTTTCATTTCTTTTGGACATGTCATGAACTAAACATTCTTCAGGGCTATGTACTTACTTAATCCCATGAAATTCCTTGCAAAAAGTCTTCTTAACTTTTCAAAATGAAAGCCTACTCTAGACAATATCATGGCCATCCATATGCAGTCTATGCTGGGGTGATGCATACTGATGGGGAGCTTTGCTGTATAAGATGTAGATGAATATTTGATGAAGTAGTTATTTATTTAGCATATCTGTAGAGACAGACAGTCTTTTTCACATGACTCTTCCTTGGGACCATTTGGCTCCTTCTCCACCTGACCCATTGACATTTCTTGGGACCATGTGTTTGTTGTGGGACTGCTACCAAGACAATGACAAGATCCAAAAGAAAAGGAAGGAAAGGAAAAAGCTACTCTTTTTAAAAGTGCAGTAATCTCCTTGTGTATCGCTTTGATCTGTTCTTCATCATATGCATATATATGGCAGCTGAAATAGATGATGAGGTTAGGTGGCTGCTTCTGGGTATTGTCTTCAGTCCTGTGTGATGAACTTCACAGAAACTTCTCTGTGCCTGAGGCTGTCTGCTTGAATGGGAAAAATAGTCATATGTAATGCATTCTGAAAGTGACATAACAAAAATAAGGTAACAGTGAAATATCAGTGAAGATCATACAATCATAGAATGGTTTGGGTTGGAAGGGACCTTAGAGATCACCTAGTTCCAACCCCCCTGCCAGGGGCAGGGACACCTTCCACTAGATCAGGTTGCTTAAAGCCCCATCCAGCCTGTCCTTGAACACTTCCAGGGATGGGACATCCACAATTTCTCCAGGCAACCTGTTCTAGTACCTCACTCCCTCATAATGAAGAATTTATTCCTTATACCTAACCTAAATCTATCCTCTGACAGTTTAAAGCCATTACCCCTTGTCCTATCACTATGTGCCCTTGTAAAAAGTCCCTCTCCAGNCTTGTCCTATCACTACATACCCTTGTAAAAAGTCCTTCTCCAGCTTTCTGTAGGCTCCCTTCACGTACTGGAAGGCTGCTGTATGGTATCCCTGAAACCTTCTCCTCTCCAGGCTGAACAACGCCAACTCTCTCAGCCTGTCTTCATAGGAGAGGTGCTCCAGCCTTCTGATCATCCTCATGGCCCACCTCTGGACTCGCTCCAACAGGTCCATGTCCTTCTTATGTTGGGGAACCCAGAGCTGAACGCATTACTCCAGGTGGGGTCTCACGAGAGTGGAGTAGAGGGGGAAAATCACCTCCCTTGACCTGCTAGCCACGTTTATTTTGATGCAGCCCAAGATATGGTTGGCCTTCTGGGCTGCAAGTGCAAGATATTCAATGAAAAATGCAAAAAGACCTTATTTCTAGTGGAACTGTTGTGTAACTTGGCCTTATGGATAAACTGGACCAACGTCACAAAGATCATAGAAAGGAGGAAATCTTCAGCTGTTTATNTGATCTCAGAGGTCTTTTCCAACCTAAATGATTCTATGATTCTATGATTCTGTATACTGCTGCTAAGAGTGGAAGTAGCAGCACAAAATCAGAGATATTCATTGTTGAGAAGAAAATTAATTTAATCAGCATTCTGAAACCTGCTTTAATAATTTATACAGTGAAATATCTTGGTTTAGTTTGTCTCCAACGAGAGACTAAGTACAAGAGGAGTATGAGAAGGAGACAGCCTAAGGAGGATACACTCTTTCTAAAGGACAACCACTGAGTATTTTTGAATTAGTAACTCTCATCTACTGGTGCTTTAATGCATAATAGCGCAATGTACTAAATGATAACAAAGCATAAGATGCCACTGGGGAAGAAGAGTCTCTCAGAGACCACTGAATCAGATTAAAGAGCAGAAGAAAACACAGCAAAGCTGAGGAAGAGAAGCTCAGACAGAAAAATATGGAAGATAACCAGAAGCTGTTTAAGAGTCACTGGATTAAAAGAAGTCTCAGTTTCATAAGCATAATAGAGAACAATGTTGTTTAAAATGCCATCCTGGGTCAATGTATGAAATGAAGGCATAGTTAGAAAATAAAAAGCCTACATAGCAAATGGATAAACCAGGAAATATATAGTAATCAATATAAACTAGAAGTTGTATAATGTAAAAATAGACAAAAAAAAAAGACAACAGAGGAAAATCTTTGGCTGGCAGGCCTTAAGACAATAAAATGAGTTAAGAGTATATTAAGAACAACAGAAGCCATAACATGCTGCTGCTTGATGCAGAGGATGAAATGATAATGTTGCAGAAAAGACAAATATTCAATAAATATTTCTGTTCTGCATTTGGAAAGAAAGATGATGCACTTATATCACATGGGCTGATGAAAAATTTTCCACTCCATTAGTGACCAGGAGGAATGTAAAGTATGTACTGGGGGTAAATATTTTAAAATCAGCAGGCCTGGATAGCTCACATGGGAATACTAATAAAGCTTATTTAAGTGATTTCTAGCCTGCTGATATTGATATTTCATAAATCCTGTAATAGTGAGAAAATATCAGAATACTAGAGGAGTCTGTTCTATACCAATTTTAAAAAATGGCAAAGTCAATAATCCCAATAGATGTGCACCAGCAATGATAACAGCAGTTAAGGAAAAAAAATAAACTGATAGAGAATCCTCTGACAAAGAATAAGAAAATCTAGGGATGTATTTTCCAGCATCAAATTAATCTTGAAAAAAAAAAAAGTCAAGAATAATTTAAATATCCCTGCCATGGGCAGGAAGATGACTAGAGATGCCTTTACAGTACTTTCTAGCCCTATCTTCTGTGGTTCCATGAAGACATAACATGGGTACCAACAGAGATTCCTCACTGGACAGGTGTGAATATATGTACAGGCTGTGAATGCTGCTTGACTTTGTTTCTTAATTTATTTTTTCACTGATTGTTTCTTCATGTATAGCATTCAGACTGGGGCAGTGCTGGACATTTGTACCTGGATGACTCCCATTCACTGAGAAGAAACATAGCAGACAGGACGGTTGAAGCATAGGGAAAACAGTCCAGCCAACTTCCTGAAAGGAGGGTGTAGTGAGGAGGGTGTTGGTCTTTTTGCCCAAGTAACCAGCGATAGGATGAGGGGTAATGGCCTCAAGTTGCGCCAGGGGAGGTTTAGATTGGATATTAGGAAAAATTTATTTCCTGAAAGAGTGTTGAGGCATTGGAACTGGCTGTCCAGGGAGGTGGTTGAGGCCCCATCCCTGGAGGTGTTCAAAAAACGTGTAGATGTGGCACTTCGAGACATGGTTTAGTAGGCATGGTGGTGTTCAGTTGATGGTTGGACTAGATGATCTCAGAGGTCTTTTCCGACCTTAACAATTCTATGATTCTATAAGTTTGTCTGCTGGATGTAAAGCAGAACAGAATAAAGCCATGTCACCTGTGCTTTGCAAAAGCCACAGAAGTAGTATTAGGATGGATTTTAGATTCAGTGCTATTCAACATTTTCATCATTGCCCCAGAAGTAAATATAAACTCTCTGCTGAAAAAAATATGCAGGTATCAGGAAGCCTGGTGGAATGGCAATGATGAGGGGAAAGCATTTATATAGAGCAGGCTGGATCACCTACCAGATCAGACACTTTCAAGTAAAAAGCCTTTTACTACAGCCAAATGCAAAGTTATGCATGTGGGAACCAGATAGGAGATTAGGAGATGTGTAATCAGAAACTCTACCATGGAAAACAGCGCTCTGAAAAGGATCAGTGTCATGAGAGTATGGAGCAGTTTCACTCCAGTGAGATACTGTGGCAAAAATGGTGAAATCAATCCCTGCATGCATAAACATGGGAATAGTGAGTAGAAGGACCAGGTTGCTTTTCTTCCCTTTGTGGTAGTCACGAGACTAATCATATGCAGGATATTTATTTTCAAAGGCTGTTGAAAAGCTGGGGAAGGTGCAAAAGAAGCTTGGTAATTATTAAAGATCTAAAGAAAATGCCTTATTGTAGAAGACTTACAGTGCTCAACCTGTCTGACTTACTGAAAAGGAGATGACTTGATTTATGGCATGATTAATGAATTGGTACTGTTGGAGGCATAAAACACTAGCAGGAAACGCCTATGAGCAGACTAAGTTGTACTGAGGACTGAGTGCAGGAATTATAAAGCCAGATAAATTCAAGTGAAGAATAAGACACAGAAAATTATTAACCACTAGGACGAGCTAATGTGGTGAATTCTTCATCTCCTTATGTCTTCACATCAAGACTAGACGTTTTTCTTATTGGTCTGCGGCCAACTACAAATTATCAAGCATGAGTTATAGCATTTAATACTGGGATATATCCATGAAAATTAATGGTCTGTGATATCTAAGAGGTCATTCTAGGCAATAGTGATCTCTGAGATCCATTTTGCTGTAGGAGATATATATTATTATTATTATTATTATTATTATTATTATTATTATTATTATTATTATTATGTCAATAAGTGGTAGCTAAACATAGAGCTTTCCCTCTGTTCTGCCCTTTAAGTGCTGCCATTTAATGATAACAAGATGAATTAAGGTTGTCAAGATAACTAATGAAAGAAACTGGAGGACTGTAAAAGTCCACGATTGATTTTCTCTCTTTAGATATTCCAGTAGATGGTCACTTTACCAGTGGGACTGGCATAATACATGGGAAATACAAGTTGCTGGGTGACTTCCTTTCCCCTTCTTTGCTCCTCTGCCTAGAAACTTCTTTCTTTGGCTGTGACATGTGCCTATATGGTAAGTAACCTGGCCTCATGCGCACATCCTATTAACAAAACCAGAAAAAGTATTTTTGGAATACATGAATGGAAGTGGAGATGCCAACAATAGGTTCTTATCCAGAAAAGTAAAGAAAAAACAAATCCACAACCTTGTCATAGGAGGCAATATTTTTAACATTATTCAATGCTTGAATATGGAGACACCCTTTGCCAAAGTGATACTTTATGTTTGGATCACCAAAACAATAGGCATGTATGGCTGCTAATTTGATCTTGAGAATCCCTGTAGCAGCGACCTGCATATCTGGGTGCCTAAATGCTTTTAAGTATTGGGCCTGTGAATACATTCATCCTATATAATCCCAAAGCCCTCTGGAGACCTCCATGGCTCTAGGGCAAAGCATGGGTGCTAGTGATAGTGCACAGCCTTTCAAAATAGCAGTTTAAGAGAGAAATTGAAGAATCTCATCACTAATGCAACTTAGGGGAAATTCAGGGAATGAAGAATGGAGATGGGCAGGCTAGATAACATGTATTTATAGTAGACAGCTTATCTGACAGATTTAGCCACTTCTCTTGCTGCTTCAGCACTGTTTGTGAACAGCTTTTGTTCATCTCAGATGTTTTTGTTGTTCAAAAAGCTCCTGGCCTGTGGAATGTTCTCGACCAGCTCATTGTGAATATTTGATGCATGCAAGTAGAGAGTCAAACCGTGATTTTCAGCTCTGAATCACTTTTATGTATTCCTTTGACTCATCCACTTTCCACTTCATTTCAAATCTCAGAGGAACACTTTTTCAATTCCATTCATACTATTTAATTGCTCCCAACCTTCTTCATTTATCTTTTCTTATATTGTAACCCTTGTCTTTTCCATCATTTCCCCTCATCCATTTCCCTCCTCTCCCTGGTTTATTATCACTACTTGACTAATGTTTGAGAATTGTATTGTAAGTGACTTGGAGCAGACACTTGTCATTTTACTGTTGTGCAGAGCACTTTGCATATGTGTCGTGTCGTATAAATAAAAACTACAGCTCCAGAAATATTTAGTCTTTCAATTATATTTTGCAGTATAACATGTACAAGAGACATTGTATGAAATAGAATTATTTATTGTAATTATCCCGTCTCTGTTACTGACATTCAAAAGCATTTTAGGTAAATCATGTACCTCCTCTCTTATCTGTCTCAGTTTCTTAGCTAGCTCAGAGTCACAAGATGTGTCAGTGAAGTACTAGCATTGGGTTGCTTGGCACTCTAGAAACCCTTCAAATATAACACCTCTTTGCTTATCCTGCCTTCCACCGGTGTGTCCCAAAGCCTTCTAGCAAAGGAAATGTGTTTGCTCTTTTACAGCTGGGGAAACAGAAAAACGGAGAGGTGAACTTGAGGGCACTGAGAAGGCCTGAAGTGTGTCTGTGAACACAGCCCAGGTCTCCAGGGCCCCAGACTCCTGTGAACACAACCCAGGTCTCCAGGGCTCCAGCTTCCTGGCATTTTTAATGGACAATGTTTCTCCACAAAATAGATTATTGGATCGAATTGGACTGCCCATGTCCAGGTTCGTATAGTGGCTTGTCCCTCCCCCAAACAATATTTGCCTTTTGTTAAACCTGGCAAAATAACAGAAAACAGATTTGTCTCCAAACCCTTCAGGATCTGTAATTTCCACATATATGGTATTTGCTTTTTTCCTGCCCCTGAATCCAGAATAGAAACCATGAGGGATTCTTTTATTTATTTTTACTAAAAATTCAAGCAAATACAGGCTTACTTAGTCAGACATCAGTCACACCTCTGGTAAATCTTGCCTGCTGCTCTGTTCTGATGGACCCGTCGGGCATCTAATCTGCATGAAGGCAAAGGTGGCAGGAGGTAGTGGAGGATACTAGCGCTCTGCTGAGCAATTTATCTGTCAGTCCAAAGAGATGATCCCTGAACAACATCCCAGAGGAACCTCAAAAGCTTTGACAGTCTCTGTAAAAGTGTCTTGCTAACGTTCATTGCCATGAATACCTTGAACAGGAACACCCCTGGACAAGGCTTTCCTAAGCAGGCTACTCTGACAGGAAAAGATGCTTTGCTTCATGGCACTTCAGAAGCATCTCTTGAGAGTACAAGTTTCCTATCCACCGTGTTTAGTTTCAGAGCCAAGCTCTCACCAAGCCATAAGGTATGGCAGGTATCTATTACAGAAAAATGTCTTGAAGAAAGCAGATAGCGCAAAGCTAAATACTTATGCAAACTTTGCTATTACAATTTATATCTAGAGGAAGGAATATGCTCTGAGTAAGGGAATTATTTCAGCAGTCCCACAGAGAAAGACCAGAGTTTTCAAAAATAGCTCTGGGTACCTTGGGGATTGCTGCCCAGCCTTTAATGTTTTGAGGCTGATCCCAAGGATGGCACCTCACTGGCAGAGAGACTGGCACATGCATGGTTAAATGAACAAATGTTTAGAGGGCTTCAGTTTTGGGCAGAGATACCTTAAGAATCTGCATGGACCTAACTCCTGTCTCAGTCCCTTTGTGAATCAAGCACTTTGTCAGGAGTGATGAATACGGTGTATCTGAAGCCATAAAAAGAACCCAAGTATATTTTGATAGAGCCTACAGGGGTGGAAAAAAGCCCCTGCTACAAGCAAAAGAAAGAAGAGAGGAGCCCATCAGACCAGAGAGTCTCTTCCAGCTTGAAGGAATCACGTTTGAAAATTTCCTTCACGTTATCTCCAATAAACTCACTGAATGAGAGAAGGCAGTGAAAATCCATGGCTTGTATTTTTTCTACCATCCCCAAAAAGAAAAAGAGACAAAGGAAGCAATTTCTGTATTATTGCATGAAGGCCTATGCAAGCTGATCTGAGACAGCATGTTATTTGTGGTATTCTTCAAAATGCACTTCCTGCTTAAGGGATTTGAAGAACATTTGTCCCCAGAGTGACTGGGGCCCCCCTTAGGAAAAAAAAAAAAAAAAA
>VZTL01067497.1:0-22647 GCA_013400535.1 Scopus umbretta | reverse complement strand
AAAAGTGCTCCTTTTTGGCAAAACCGAAGTGTTTTGAAGCATCTTTTTGTTACTGACATCAGTAAAACTTTATTCCAGAAAAGGAGGAATAGAATCGAAGCAGCCCCGCGTTTGCAGAGCAGAACTGGGAGGTGGGGGCTGGCTGTGGTCCTTTCAGTGACTTTTCTGCAACCTTGTGAATTGCTCGTGGGTAACGCTCGGAGGTCAGGGACCCGGATATTACGATCAGCTGAAAATGAGAGATTTTCCCTTTTTTTTTTTAAAAAAAAAAAATCAGTTAGTCTCAAGATGTTTGCTCTTGTTCCATTTTTAGTATGGAAGAACATTCAGAATAGCTGAATTTTGGCGAAATGGAAAAATCTTGTTCCTTCTGTCCCCCATCCTTTGCACTAGGGTTTTGAAAATTGTCTCGAGGATGCTTAGGAGCAGGGATGCTGGGAGGCTGGCCTGTCCCTCTCATCTTGAGCTGGAGCATTACTCTGGGCCTTCCTAGAGAGCGTTTGGCATTGCTGTTCCAAAGCTACTGGGGAAGTACAGACTTGTTAAGACTCCTAATTACGTAGCAGAAGCAGTACAACTTTGTCAGATGGAGTATTTAGCCTTGTTCTCTGACATCGTTTATTTGACAGGTTTGTCCTGTTTCCCTCTTAATTCTGAGGAAAAAGCAGTCCCTGCAGGAGCTGAAATTTTTCACGGGCGAGCTGGTAGCAGCTCCATGACTGCCAGAGCTGCGTGCGTTGGGGATTTGCAAGAAGAACAGATTGCCCAAAGAGCTCTGTTCTATGGTTTCCAGGAACGTAAATGCGTTAATATATGTACGGTGTCAGTTAGAGAAGGGGCTACCACCACTGTTTGGTGGTAAAGAGGAAGTCCTGAAAAGAAAAATTACCATAAAATCATTAAGAAACAGAAGAGGAAGACTTACTGAAATGGAGTTGTTAATGCCTGTAGCCACTTTCAGCCAGCACTGAGGAAAACCCTGTAGGAGGCCTGATAAGACACCCTGATGCCCACGGCACAATCCTGAAGGTCCTTCCTGAATCCGCGCCTAGTCCCAGTGAGGAGGTAGGACCTCTTCCATGCAGGGATGTCAGTATTCCTGTGTGTGGTGACAACAGCTTGCTACTGTGGCTAAATTAAGATCGTTCACTTAATCTTAAAGTAGGTATTTTATGTCTGAGGAGCTTTGTGTGTATGTCTGCAGATTTCATAGTTCTGTGTTGAAGAACTGGATGTTCCCCTGTTTGTAGAAGGGGAAACTGAGGTACATTTCCACACAAGGTAGCATTTCACAGGTGGATGTGAAATTGAAGCATAAGAGTTAACTCCAAATTGTTTGGTTTAACTAGTAGCTATAGCAGCTTCCTAGCCAAAGGTCAGCAGAAGTGTTACCAGCAGCTTATTCAATGTCTGTGAAACGTTTTGAGATCCTTTGATCACAGGCATATCAAAAAAGGAAGTATAGGCTGGTGGAAGGGAAATGGACGGGCAAGCAGGTGTTGAGGTAGTACTGCTTGTGACTGCATAACATCTCCGGCAGCACGTCCGGAGCCTTGGTCAGGCTTGCTGTTCCCACTCCACTGCAGGGTGACGGTGGAGGCAGAAAATGAGCTGCTTCGCCGGGTGAGTCCAAACCGTGGCATTCCTGTGGCAAGATCCCATAGCAGTTGACAGAAATGGTCAAGGGAAGCTAAAACAAGAGTTGTGGATAGCCTGCTAACATGTGGGTTGAGAGTAACCTAGATCTCTGCATACGTATGGAAATGATACCTGATAGTGGGGACTCTGCGGTTTTGCTGACAGTGTCATAATGTGACGTGGTGCCGAGCAGTGAAAGGCAAATTTAACCTTGAAGGTAGATGCAGGCTCCTGGCTTGGAGTGTAAGACAGGAAGAGTTTTTTGGGTAAGGTGGACTCAACAGCATCTGGAGTCTTTTTAAATAGAGATATCTTTTCACAAGCTATACTTTAATTCAGCATCTTGGAGAAGTCCTAAGGAATGAAGATGTAGGGATCCCTTTGCCCTTGTAATTTGTGGATCTACTTATTCCCACATATCCAGAGCTCTGGAGAGGAGGAGTTATTTTGCAGTGTCCTAAATGTGCTTGTAATACCTGTCCATTTGGTTAAGACAATGACTGTACTCAATTCGCATGCTTCAGGGCTGCCGGCAGTCACTGCATTGTGTCCAGGAAAGGTATTTCCTCCGATGGCGTGATTAGCCGGATGAATTTAGTTTTTGCCTTCCTCTGAGGCGTTAGAAATGAGCCACAATCTGGGACTGAGCATGCCAGGAAGAAGGAGGTCTGGGGCAAGTGGGGGAGAGGGAGAGGAGACTGCGTTCTTCCCAGGGAAAAAAAACCCCAAACATCTTTTTGCTGTCGTCACATGTTTTGATGGCAAGTCTTGTTTCTAGCCTTAGAATTGTACTTACCCCAGAGTCTGGGGCCAGACTTTGTAGGTTTTCTCTTTCCTCTGCAGCATGGGACTGGTCGCTAAGGGTCATCTGTGTGAGACTCGTTTGAACAGTCTTTTGCCAGTTTTGGAGTTGCCATGCTGGCTGTGGCATGATTTCTTGTGCTCTTTGTTCATGCTGTGCAAATCTAATCTCCTTAGACTAAAGGACTTCTGTCCTTATCCAAGTTACTGAGCTCTGTTGCAAAAAACTGCGTGAAATTGTAATAAACTGTGATATGCAGGAGGTTCTTAAACTTTCTGACAGCGGGAAAGGAGTTTTTCTTTATGGAAGATGAAGGAAAAGTATCCTGAAAAAGCTGCTAAAAAAGAGAAGCCTAGTATATTGAGGAGGTTTAAAGGGTAGTGGCATGAAGGAGACCTGCTTGTTCTGGTGATGAAATCATAGAAGTAATGTGAAATTTTATTGTTGCCAATTGTACCTTAGGATTCTTTGTTTCTGGATTGCCTTTAATAAATGCCATGTTTAAGAAAATGAAATTAGTTTTTGTTTTATTTTGTTTCTTTTTTCAGTCTCGGGCAGCCTGCTATTACATGGTAAGACAAGCGAGGTAACAACATGACTAATTAAAGGGCAGCAGTGCTTCATTCTTTAGGGCTAATTATTCTGTAGAAAATGGGTCAATTACTTACAGAAATTGTTTGCCAGCAGGAGGCAGGAAAAGCCTCTGTTCCCACTCCTCACCTTCCTTTTGTGGGAAGCACTGCCCACCTCCATAGGCAGTTGCAATACCTAGGTAAGCTTTCAGATGCCAGAGACATGTCCTGCAAATGGGGAAATGGCACCTGAGCAAACATATATGTGGTCCCTTCTGTCCTTGTGTTCCTGTATAGCTGCAAATGAAGCAGTGTCCAACAAAGGTGTTCCTGGGTTGGATCTGGGGTGAAAGACATGAAGCTGAACAATACAAGTGGGAGTGCTCTTTCAAAATAAAATCTGCCTGTTGTGAAAGGTGGAGTATGGTATTTCTCCTTACTTGTCCTGAAAGAAGATTGATCATCTAGGTAGCTAATGTTTTCTGACATAAAAGGTATTATTTGCTTGTGGCTTGCTTGGTATGGGTTTGCAAATGATCCCCTTTTACTTCTCAGATCTGCTTCCTGAATGTATTTTAGTATTTTCTGGTGACTTTATCACCTGACCGTACTGCTTGGCCTTAGCTCTGCAGGCTCAGTACAGACTGAGCGGGGGAGCGGACGGCTGGTTTGCCTTGTACGTCGGAAATAAACTGGTCTGCTTTTCACATTTCTGTGATGGTACGTGAGGCAGGGGTATGCAGATGGTTTCTGAGCTCCTAGGTAAGGTGGTTGTGCAGGCAACCAGAAAGAGTCCTGAAAGAAAGCCAGACTGGGCAAAGGCTTTGGCTCTGTAGGAACAGATTACCAACGTGTGTGCCAACTGGGAACAACGTGCTCTTTCTGGTTAGTCAGAGCACTACATTCTTGGTTGTAAACGATACACCCAATAACATCTAGTGCGAGCCAGAGCCTATGCACCTCACAGACCAGCTAAAACAAGTGGAAAAGACATGTATTTGCAGGTGCACGTTGCTCTTTAACATGTCCTTAGAGGCTAAATAAAAGCTAGACTGCTTTAGCGATTTGCTTGTGGGCATATCTGAATGAGAATACCTATCAGTTACTAGTTCAGAGGTGTCTCATCACTGTATACAGGGGAGAAGCATTTTATGTTACCCTTTCTTTTGTTCTGGATTTTTATTAGTGTCAGCGCACAACAGTTCACCACAACCTTATTTCAAAACTCCCCTCCCCAGGCTTCCGTCAAAGCTGGATTAGAAGACTGAGGGATCTTCCCTTCCACAAACGTGTGCTCTCTTGCTTTCATTGCATAAGATACAAGCATTAGTAGTCATTAAATAAGTGTTGGTAGCATAGAGTGGCGAAGCTGCTGTTTGACTCCTTCCTTGCTGGATCTTTGCGCTCAGGTGTTCCATATATTGAAGGTAGCCTGTGTGAAGGACTTCTGTTCTCCTTGACTCTGCTGGGAGCATGAAGGAGACAAGGAAGTATTTCTGGAGGAGGAAGCACTCTTTCAGTCATGGGTAGCTGTGGCATAGTGCTGTGTGTGCTGCTCAGTGCCTTCTGGGGAGGGGGAGTCTGCTTTGTTTTGTGTTTTTTTCACCCTGAGGACAGTCAGACTCGTTCAGCTCCACCAGCCTCGTCTGGACTGAAAAATCTTGGCCAGGGCTATGTCTATACAGAGCTCTAGGTAGAGTGGTTTCTTGCTGCTTACGACAGAGAGTGCCTGATGATAATGGTATATGTGGCTGTTTCCTCTCCTGCTAACCAGCCTAGCAAAGCCAGGCTTGCTGAATCCACAGGACACTCTTTGGCCCACGTATTTTCTTTGTATTTTGTGTCAGCAGAGGTTTATGGTAAGGATGCTTCCAGTAAGTTCTAGAGGAAGAGTTATTTCTTTTTGTGATTTCTGGCGTTTTCAAGATGTGTATATTGTTTCCCCTAGTGGCATGATAGATACCATGTGATTTGGTTTATTTTGATCCAGCAGTTCTTTCCAAGGCAGATCTCACAATTAAGCTTTTAATTGGAAGTGGACTTGCACAAGAGCTGCAGGATGTAGGGCATAGCTTCTAAAAACGCTCTGATGTCTACCAGGAAGAGAGGAGCCGCTGTGAAGGTAATGTCATGATTCCTTAGCAATATAGAGCTTGGCTGTTGTTGCTTTCATTCTTCCTTTGCTGGTTAATACTTTACCATGGAGATGAAATACCGAGTTTCTAAAATACCAGCTTCTGTCACTTCAGCTGACAGAGGCTAGCATGGTATTAGGAGTGCCCCGGCAGCTGAGCCATTCCCATTCCCAATGGAAGACTCAGGTGCATATATAAAGTAAGCAGTTTATTATATTATATTGGCATATAACTTGTGGATATGCAAAAAGTCAACTTCTAGAATCCAAGTCCCCCTGTTAGATAATTATATCCTTTTGGAAACAATGCCTCAGTTTGGTGCTTGTATTATGACATATTATTGCTCACCATAAAGGCAGCTAAACGCTTAATTCTTTCATAGGTTAGCTGAAGTGTCATTAGTTTTTCAAAGATCAGATCAGTAAGTAAAGCTTGTTAATTTCTAAAAATGTCATGTATGCACATATTCTGATTCACCTCTGATTTTCATAGTACAAGCTCCAAGAGCTGCAGTAATGCTTAGTGCTCCAATTTCAAGTTGGGGTACCCTACCTTGCATGTGGGGTGCGTGAGGGTTGTTTTTTTTTGTTTTCTTTTTTCTTTTCCCAGCTACGTTTTGGACATAGAAAGCAGGAAAGTGTCACATTCTGATGGGTGAAATGTCATTTTTGCGGATTGAGAGCCTTCCTTGAGAAACAAGGACTGGACAATGTCATGACAATGATTAAAATTTGCTACACTTTGGACCAGAGCTTAGCAACATTTGGAGTACTAAAAAGCTGTAAGTGCTAACACCAGCACTTCACTGCATCTTTCATCTGAGAATCTCTCAGTTCTTAATGAATTTTCAGTGTGTCTCTGTGAGGCTGGTATTATTAGTGTCATTTTGCAGACAAGTAGATAAAATAAAATGCTTGTATAAGCACATTCAGCAAGCCAGAAAAAGGCAGGCATAAAATTCAGGAATACTAATGTTTCAAGCTGTTCTTGAGCTACTATCTTGTACTTTCTTTTTTGCCAGTAAAGGGACCAAAGGCATTAATTTTGGTAGCTTTTTCCCCTCTTTTTTTTTTTTTTCATGGGGTTAGGCAGCATAAAAGTGAGACATTATTATGCAACATATCTAAGTGTGCGTGTGATACTTGAAAAAAATGGTAATCAGATAAGTTGCTAGGCAACGGTACCCTGCCTTCAATTACCAAAAAGCCAGTGAGTTTGCTTTCATGATGTAACATGTGTTCTGTACTTCATAAATCAAGTGTAGGTGGAGTTTTGTGAGAGTTGCTCCTTTTTAACTGACCTTCTGCTTAACCTGCCATATTGCGAGGTCAGATTTGACCTCAGTTTTAGAGAAAAGTGTTCACAGAACCTGAAATAAACAGAAAAAAATGTTAGATGAGATCTTAAAGATAATGAAGCATATGTAAGTGTATGTAAGTAAATAACTATTCCCTCCCATGGGTCTGTGGGTCTTTGATGGTTAAACAGCTTACAGAAAGTAGTCCATAGCTCATCCTTGGGACCATGAAAAATAAGAAAATGGGTGAGAGATTTATGTTAAAAGGTAGGTGGCAGGGATATGTGGCAAGCTGTGAGAAGTCACAAAACATTCACGGTGGCCCATTGGCCCAAAAATGTTGAGAGCCACGGTAATGCATGAAAACCTGAATGTAAACCCAGCTGGTTCATTTTCATTGCCTTAGCAGGAACAGAACGGAAGAATGGAAGCAGGGATGAGTTTGCACGGAGGAAAAAGTAAGTGAGAGTCTAATAACGTACGACAAATCTAGCAGCACGATGGAATTTGATCGTGTGTTTGTTTGAAACCCAAGTTTAATTTCTTTTTTTTTTTTTGAAGACAGATTGCAGGATAATGACAACAGAAAATAAAGACTGTTGGCAGTTATTCTAAACGCATTTCTGCTTTTGGTGATAAATAGCCACAGAAGCATTTGCAGATACAGGAGCTGTGTGGGGGTGCGGGCATCTTCCCAAGCCTCTTCAGCTATTGGGTGGTGGTGTGGCTTTTAAAAGAAATCTGAAACTTTAGAGAGCTAATGTGCTTCTCAAGGCTTTGCCAGAAGTTTTCAGTAGAGATAGGGGAACCCACCTGGAGGTATCTGGGAAAGGATGCACCTAACCTTGGAAATCACTTGTTTTCCTCAGGTAACTGCAAGTTTTTGCTTTACAGAGTTGTTTTTCCATTTATTTGGTTGTTGTTGTTGTTCCAGAAGAGAGGCATTTTCTTTTCAGGAGGTGGGGACTGTGTAGCAGTGCATGCCTTAGGTATCTCTGAGGCAATTCATTGCTTTTGGGAAGGAAATTCAGCCAAACCTACCATGTTTTGTGCTCTATCTACCAGTCTCGGTTCAGATCCCAGCTGGTCTGTGTGCAGGTTCAAAAGCCCTCATCAAAAGGCATGTTGGGACTTCAGTTGAAAGTGACAGCTGCATCACCCTCCCTGTAAGTCCTGCCAGAGCAGGGTGAGTTTCTGAGGAGACAGGTGCTCGCTTTCTCTTTCCAAATCTGGCATTTTCTTCCCAGGAGACTCCCAGATGAGACACGGAGAAGTTTTGTGATATGGTTGCTCCATTGGTAGGACAGCTTATCACCGGGTAGCGGCGTGGACCTGAGCATTCTTGTTTGGAACACTGGAAATAATGAAGAAGTGTAAATACTAAAATGGACAGTTGAGGGAACATACAAGTAACCATTTCCCAGTCGGGAATTTGCTTTCCTTTTTGTTTGCTTGTTCTTTATATTCTCATTTGATGAGCAGTACTGCTAAATTATGCTAATGTGCAGTCCCCAACCTGCTGACATCAGGAATGTTGGTGTCTGGGTCAGAGGAATAGTTGGAGCATGGGCAAGTGCTGTTTTGGGAAGCCCGAGTCTGGCCTAGTAGTGGATTTTAGATTTTACCTACTTCTGTATATGCAGTTGAATTGCCACACCACTGTTGTTGTTTTTGGTTTTGTTTGTTTTTTCCCTGCTACAAACATTACACATTTCTCATCATTGGTATTTCAACACAGAAAGTTCTTTTATATACAAAATAAAAAACAAATCCCCTTTCTGAACAGCTTAAGCTGTGTATTAATCACGTGAGCTTTAAGGTCAAACCTTTATCTTCAGCTGTACCTCTCTGCTCATGTGTGTTACGACATAGTCTTTGCTAATGAAGAGTTTCTTCGATGATTCTTTTCTTTCAATTGTAGGTACATGTGTAACTAAAGGCATGGTTTCTCCAGCGCTTTGAGTTCATAGAAGTGAAGTTTCTTTGTGAAAAGATCTAAGAGGTGATACAGCTGAGAGCTAACAGGCATTAGGGTAGCATGTGGATAGCATTCAAACGGCTGGTGAGTTCCTTGGTCTGGCTCCCAGTGAAGCCCCATGGGTGGCCTGAGTGCCGGTGCCAGGGAAGGGGCTGAATCAAGCGGGACTGCGTTGTCCTAAAGTTAGATTGGCTTGAATTTGTAGTGTTCATATTTCTGCATCAAAGGAGTTGGGAGTGTATTGCAGTTGCTTATTTTGTATGATTTTGTTCCTCGCTCTTTTACAAATCAAATTAGAGACAAATAGATCTGACTATGTAAAAAGTGTTCTCAGTGTTCTCATGATTCTAGGGAAATGCTTTTTAAAATTCTGTTTGCATATGTCTGATAAATAGTTCAGTAGAAACCTGTATCCAACTGTGACAAAATGCATATAATGAAAATAGAATACGTGCAAATAATTTTTAGGAACATCAACTTTAGAACAATTTATACCAGAGCTAGCTAACAAACAAGTTCTTTCTCAATTTAATGTACAAATACTTAGCTGCTAAAATAGCAACTATTTCTCATGATAAGAGAGACTCTAAAGTAGATGCAAGCCTCAGAGCACAGGCAGAAGGTGCTAAATGTGTCTCTATAATACCCATGTTACATTGATTTAATTAGTGTTTTTATGCTATTCATCACTCCATTAATCTCGGTGGGAAGGTTTTGTTGGGGAAGGATTAGTTATTTAATCTGCATTTTTAACTGGAGTGTTTTTGTAGTTCAGTGTTACCTAAATAAAAACAGTGTAGGGTTGTTTTGTTTTTTTTTAAGGAAAACATTTCTCTTGAATTCTTGTTGGACTTTAGTGCTCAAAAACTCTGAGATTCATTAGGATAACGTGAAGATCCCATTTGTTACACAGTCTGACACATAAATGTTCTTGCTCTGTAGCATCTTCACATGCAATTAATCCAGGAAAATGCTGTGTATAGACGGGCCCTCGGAATGTAAGAACTGTGAGGCTGACGCGAGTACGATGTTAGATACTTGTGTGTTGGAGCTAGCACCTCAAGGCGTGATTTCTGTGAAAATCTGGAGCGTGGCATCCTAAATGTCAGTGCTTGAAGAGAAGGAGAAGTATAGCCCAAGCTCCTGGGCTCTGCGTGCTCAGGTCATGCAGCCATGCTGCCCGAGCCCAGCACGGAGGTGAAAGGCAGTCGAGTCACCAGAGCAGGGGGAAGAGGCAGCACCGGTGCCCCCAGGAACAGGCTGGAGTGGCGGGTGGGTGGCAGTGGCAAGGGCCTGCCTACACGAAGGCCACACTCTGTCCCGGAGTGGGGAAGGGAGAAGAAGGAAAGTGTAATGATTGGAGAAGTGAGGAGAGGAGGTGCGGGAGAGAGGGAGGCAATGTTAGGAGAGGGAGGATGGGGATGAAAAGGAGTCAGCAGTGAGGCTTACTTAAAAAATTGGGGGATCAGCCAGGAAAATAGAGATAATTTTCTGATACACCCTTCAAGGGTTAACCAAGACCTTGGCTGAGATGGTAGCAGTGAGGAACCTTTGGTCACTGGCTCCAGTGAAGTTGCTCCGTGTGTTTGCTGTGGCTGGGATACGAAAGGACAGTGAAGAGTTGAAAGGCTTGGCCAAACCAGAGGAGAAGCGGCTGCCAGGGAGCTGCCCCAGGCAAGGGGGAGGTACAGGCGCCCGCCTGGGGCTCTGAAGAAGTCAGGTCTTCCAGGGTCAAATCAATGTACTGGAGCTAAGCTATCTGTACGCATAGCTCTTTCAGTGTTTAAAGCCTCTCTTGCACTGTGCTTCATTAAGATTAAACTGTACTTCTTTGGTTTAGGAAGGCTGTCCGGTTGGTGTATTAGCTGTTGGTCACAGGCACCTGGTCCGAAAACGGCTGGCATCTGAAACGGCTTGGACCTGCTGGAGGTAACCCAGTTGACCCGTGGATGCTGTGAACCAGGAGCTGACCAAAAAGTGGGAGAGCTCCAGGATTCCTCCCCAGAAAAGGTAAGGGCTGGAGGGTAAAACTACTGGGAGTGCAGTCATAGACCAACAAACCAGAGCTGTTCTCTGAGTACAGAGCTGACGGCATTGTAGATGGGACCATTGAAATTTAAATATGTAGAGCACACAAGGGATGGTCAAGACATGAAATTATTTCCATTGGTTCAAACTGCAGGTTGCTTTCTGGAAGTGTAAATAAGATTGCCGTTTGCACACATCGCCCTTGATTCCTGTCTGCTTTGTGTCACATCATTCTGATTGCTTGTAATTTATACTGCCAAACACTCTGGTGTTATTGTCTCTTTAAAACCTCACACTCGGATAGCCTTAGGCAGTTAAAACAATCAGGACAGTGGAGCAGTATCTCTGAGCTAAACCAGAGCAGTAGGTAAAGAGTGGAGGGTTGCTTTCTCCAGTGGTAAAAAGCACAGGTGTGAGTCAGATGATGAGGAATCTATTCCTGTCCTGGCCCTAACAAGCAGTGCAGTCTCTGCACCTGATTCACCAGTGTGTTACTCTACTAATCTTTTTAGGCTCATCTTGCAGTCTGTTATACTTCCACAGAGTAGATATAAAATGCTGTCAAATTGGAAGGGTGATTTGTATCCTGGAGCAAAACTTTATATTGATCCTGATAGATGGGCTGGACATCGTGGGACCAGAATGACAGTCCCCAGACCCTGCATCATTTTCAGAGCGGTCTGTGTGTCTGCAGTATGTGGTATGGTGCCCTAACAGGAGGTTAAGCACAGGTGCTCTGATACAGCTTGCAGCAGTTCAGGCTGCAGTATTGTTTTCCTTATTGTGGATAAGGTTTCATGGGTAGGTTGTGCACGGTACTTTATTTCTAACTGGGAACTTGCTTTGAATATGTAGGTGCTACATATAGAAAATTCGGATTCATGTAGCACCTTCCTCCCTCAGCCTATCCTGCCTCAGGAGTCTCTACCCTCTCTGAGCGGCAGTGCCCAAGAGATCCTATGCTAGGGTATTCTGTTGCCCCACTCTTGTAGGTATTCTTGCTCTGATAGACCCCTGTCCCCCTCTGAGACTGGGGAGCAGACCCAGTCAGCTGCTGAAGGAAAGCAGTAGACTTGATTGTGCAGTGCTAACAGGGTGGATAAGCAGGGTCAGCTGCTGCCTCGAGCTCCAACTGTGATCTTGCTGCCCATTGTGTAGCTGAATACAGGGCTTCAGTTGGTCAAAAAGTGTCATCTACTGAGCAGTAAAGTCCAGACCAGTACTGCAAGGTTATGACAAAACAAGTGTCAGCAGCTTCCCAGGAAGGCTGCTGGTGGTGGACCGAGCCTTGGAATGAGTCCAACCATTTTGTCAGTGATGCAGCCATGAGTACTTCTGAAGAAAGCTGTGTCTGGCAAGCACTCTGGTGTATGGTACTATTGCTGTGAGTAGAGCAAATGCTGCTTATTGCCTGCCCTCAAGAACCATCAAAGGAAGTGCAGACGTCTCCTATTACTGTTAAAACAAAAACTGAGCACCGTATGGGCACAAGAAAACATAGATCCATTGGCAACAGAACAAGACTATGAATTATTCATTCCTCCAATGTCTCCTGTATCTTCCATCTACTCTGGCTGTTCAGGATGCTGTCTGCTGGAGGTGCAGACAGATCTGCTTCCAAAGCCATGGGGACACAACCCTGCAGACTGTGATCGCCACTCCGCTCAGCTTGTCCTCCATGAAACTGGCTTGTGTGTTCTTGTGACATCCTTGAGAACGCAGAAGTAACCTTTGATCATCCGGTGGGCTGTTGGTAGGAACTCTCATAACACCAACGGAACTGGGACACATCCGGTAATGCCAGCCTGGAATTGGCTGTGAGGTGAGGGCAATGAGTTAGGACCAAGATGGAAGCACTAACTGCTCTGGCCCATTTTGCAAAAGGGAGATAGGGGGCTGCATCTTTTGTGTAGTGTTGCTTTGGTTTTTGTAAGAGAACTTACACTGTGTCAGTTTGTTCCTAGCTCTGTCTCGCTGAGAAGCCAAAGTGTCATCTGCTATATGTTCCCTGAGCACAGGCAGGATTTTTCTCTCCACGCAGAGTGCTTTAGTGGAGAGGGGTGTATTTAAATGGCTGTTTGAGAACATCTGTGAAATGCATAGTTTTTCTCAACTCGCTTACTAGTGGGCATTTGTCTATGTAGTGGTTGTCAGTTGGCAGCTGAAGTTGAGAGGCACTGAGGACTTGTGGAGCTGCTGAGACTAAATTTCCCTCCGATTCTTCCATGAACTGCTCTGAGCTCAGGTAAGAGGTGCCCAGTGTGAGAGAAGGTATTGCTGAAGTTTTTTTCAGAGACTCTTCCTCAGCATAAAATATACTTAGATGCAGCGGGGTTTTTACTTTTTTTTTTGCCTTTTCCCTCCTGCTGGTTGGTATGAAGATTCCTTCAGCCATTTCACATACCCAGGCTGCACCATGCAGGCCATATTTCACACTTTCGAGCATTTTTCCCTATTTTCCTTCTGCATCTTCCAGAGTTGCTCTTGGCTATTAGGCTTTTTCTGAGAGCTATTCAGATTTTTAGTGCGGGAAAAGCTACCTGTAACCAGCAACTGCTGTAGAAATGATGGGCTGCTTAAAGCAAAAGTTCAACCCTTGCATCTACAGCTATCTTGTAATGTGCCCTACCCTGTTTTGAGAGCACTTCAGATGTTTGTAAAGAACTTTGAGGAAGGGAAGTGAATGATTCTTCAGTCAAAACAAGACACTATAGCTTGTGTCCAGAACATTTTTCAGCTTCTCATTATGTGTCAGCTAGCTGGATTTGCCCTAGAGTGAGCCACCTTTGGAGTTGTCCTAGTCCAGAAGCTGAGGGAAGCTGTGGAGGCTTAAGGTAAAATCCCAAACTGCATTTGAAGAGTCTGCACTGAAAGAAGTGGCAGAAGCATCCTGGGAAGATTGCCCAGCTGGGTTGAGAGGTGGGGTGCATTTCACAAAGAGGGCTCTCAAGGAAGAAAGGGTTGGTCTGAAGCAGGTAAAATGTGTTTGTCCTCCTGTGGTCTTGACAGAAGTGAGAAGACGATAAACTGGAAGAATACTTTCTTTTGTTGATTTAAAAAAAAAAAAAAGTAGACAAACAGAGCAGGCGGTGGATTTGTGGTTTCCATAGTGATGTAGCTGTGGAAGCTTTTGTACGGCCGAGCTTCGCCCTCACTGCAGTCACACTTGAAGGCTATGAGTATTCAGCTTTCCTGCCAGGGAAATGTAAATATACATCAAACACAGAAATGTCTGAAAATGCAACCGCATGCTCGTGATTTGTTATTTTTGCTATGTTACCTGAATATGTGGATGTTGGGAAACTCATTGGGAAGCCATTGTGGCTCATTTCTCCTTTAGCTATTGTCCTGCACTGAAACAGCACCTCAGACTGTCATAATACCACACTTCTTGCTGCACCAGGCAGTGATATGTTGACCTGTATCCTTCGCTTTCTCTTATCCGTACATACACACACATCCCACAACACTGATGCCTGTGACTCTCTGCTCACCCACATTGATTTCAAACACGCACTGATTGGGAAACGTATGCCTAGCTCTTTCAGGGCGTGCTAACTGATCTGAGCACCACCCAGTGAAACTTGGAGAGGTGTACTTCATGCTGTTCGTATCCGTCACCTCACTTGTTCCTGTGGGCCACAGAAATGGCCTGCATGTGACATTAAATCATAGTTTATTTTAATGGGCATTTTGAGAGTGTTTTAAATAGTCAAAACGTATGGCCTTTGGGGAATTTTTGCATATGGAGAGAGCTGTTTGTGACTGTGAATGGTTGAATTTGAGAGCCTTTAAATCTGGCTTTCAAAATAAGTTGGAGTGTGGAATTTTTCAGCATCTCAGCTGACAGATTATCAGTGGGTCGTAGAGGAAAGAAAATGCTTAATGTGAGTGCAGGATGAACACGTCAGACAGTTTAGGCACATACGAGTCCTGCACACCCACTTGCATTGTCCAGTCTTCGTGAGTCACTGGCATTTGTGCCTCATCTTCTTCCTTTTTACTTGTACTGCTGCTGGGTGCTTCTCTTGCTATCTTCGCCTCCCTGAACAAATCTCCCTTACCTTCAGCATTTGTTTTGCTTGTCTGATGGATGTAATGGGTCATCTGTTCCCTTTATAGGAAGGAATGTTAATTATTTTCAGAAGGCTAATTAGGTTGCTAATGACAAGCTCTACTGCAGTAATATTTCCTTTAATTACTCACTCTTAAGTGCTGTACAGAGAAGCTTATTGAATATGCTGTTAAATACAAATGCTTGTGTCTGGCTTAGAGATGCACCTTCAGGCTCTCTGAAAGAAATGGTTTGGTAAACTTGGAAATCCATGTGACACAAATGACTGAGCAAATGAGACTGGTGCTCAGAACCACCTAGGCCTACAGCCTTTTTGGCTCCATATGAATTCGGTGCTTCTGTAAGTGACCGGCCACAGTTGGTCTCTGTATTCCAGTTTTGCTTGATGGCTTTTGGCAGTGTCAGTAAGCAGTCGTGCTACTTGCCAAACTAATCCATAGCTAGATGCAGTCCTTGCGCCAAATAGTTTAGTCTAATTAGCCAGATGGCAACCAGAGGCACAGAGATAATAAAGCAGAGGTTTCATCAGTCCTGTGTTAATGCGCTGCACTTTTTGGCCCCTATGTGCCTCTCTTAGGGCCAGCATAGCTCACTACAAGACGTGCATCAGTTTGCATATCGCTTCAGGAGGCAGCACAGCTGCTCAACAATCCCATCCATGTATCTTCCTTGGCACTGACTTGGGAGGGTCCTTTTGATTCTCCGTCTGAGTCCTGGCTGCTACTTCCTTCTCTCCTTTTCTCACCCTTTGTTGTAGAAATCTCAATGCCTTCTAGAATTGCTCTGAAAGCGCTGCTGTATTCTAGATGATATTTTAGTTTTAGTACTCCCAGGATGAGAGGTGTTGGGTTGGATCTCCAGCATCCCCTGCTTTTTGAGTGCTGATCCTTCATGCAGCTCTGCAAAAGAGCTTCACTTTTTGGCAGCATCCTCTGATGTCCAGTCCAATTCCTGAGTCTGCTCTTAGCCAGACTCTTGGAATTCTTTACACACAGTAGCTCTCCCAGGGAAGATGGTGAGGGAAAGCTGCTGAACGGGGGCCACTTCCAGGCATCAGAAGATGCTCCCTATACTTACATACTGATCATCATAGACCCAGTTGGAGAAGGAAGGAAGATCTGTCAATGTTGCGGATGCAGTGCAAAACTTCATATGTTGTACCGTGCTGTCAAAGTATCTAAGTGCAGGTGACTCTGAAGAGTGACTTAGGCATACGAAATACCCAAGAAAACTATGATCATCATAAGATGGCAAAAGTCACCCTCCAGTTCTTTTCAGGAACAAGATGTGCACTGCTAGAACAACTTGTATCTGTGCTCCATACATGCATGACTACCTCGGCTGAGGCATATTCATTTAACTTTGAATATGTAGCATTTAAGTTAACTTTGCATATCTTTACAGCTGTGGGAACTCTGAGAGACAATGAAGATACAGCAAAGCAAATTGATTAGCTGGAGTATATATAGAGGTTCTAAGTTAGTACAAGCCTATGCTGTACTAACATTGAAAAATGTCAAGGTATCTATTTTGAACACCTTGGCATTGCTATGAACTGTTGTGCAAAGGACTGGAAGTAGTGCTCTTTAGCATATATGTAATGTGTAATGCTTTGTTGTTGCATGTATCAAGACTAGTTATATAATGGAAGCATACTTAGATGGTTGTTTTACTCACGATGGGAGATAAAAACTTAAATTCTTACTCATCCTACCAACAGTGTATTGCAAAATACCCAGTGATTGTCATAAAAGTCCTTACGTGCTGCAGGTTTGTGTACCTCTAGAAAGGAATGGGCAAGCTGACCAGAATGTGTGTCTCCAGGACTGTCAATAATAGATGCATGATTCAGGCACGAAAATGAGAGCTCTTAAGCATTTTAGATAAGCAGAGACAAGATAACATACAGTACCTTTCTGGTTCCATTTGCTATGGGTTACCTGATGCTGTTTGTTGGGCAGATTTTAAAGATGGTTGAAAAAGAATTTAGGGTTTGGGGTTTTTGAAGAGGGTTTTTTTTTTTTTTTTTGGTGGCCAGTGTGAGCAGTGTCAAACCATTTTATTTAAAACTGAGGAATTCTTTTCCAGTCTTATCACAAGACAGTTCCCAACACACAGATGAGAACTGGCATCTTTGTTCAGCTGGCTCTTTGCCCAGAGGCCTGAGGTACCTATTGTTCCCCAGAAGGAAAACAAGATAAAGAAAAAATCTTGTTTGATAAGACCTGAAATTACCCTATGTAACCTCAGGTATTTCACTGAGGTGGATAAATTGGTGTTGTACATGCTTTAAGCACCTCTAAGTAGATACTGGAAAGATGCAGGAATGGTAGCAGCAGGAATGCTCAAACTCCACTTTTGTCTCCAGGATGTGTCCATCTCTAGCTACCTTCATAGGCTGTAGTTAACTACAAATGGGAGCCCATGGAGACAAAGCTTGTAACAAAGGTACCTTTGTTAAGTGCCTGAACTTCATGAATGAATTTGGGCCTCTGTGTGCATGTGTGAAATGCTTATATGAAATTCAAAAGCTAGTAAAACTGTCACGCAAATAATTAACTTGTTAGACTGGTATCATGTTGCAGTAATAGTGTAGAGCAGATTACTTACTGGAGGCTGAATCTCAAAGAACAAGTCGCTGTCAGAGGTGTGTTTCAGTCAATGAGAGCTCAGTGCCTGCACAAAGGAGGGATCAGCTCCTCACTGCTTAACTAACAACTATACCTCCTAAAATAACAAGCAGTTATTTAGAGTATATCTTTAAACTTTTATCTTCAGGAGATGGCAAAATAAAAACTGAAAACATAAGTTGGGAGTTAAGGCACTGCAAATGAAGAGCTGGGCAGAAAGTCCCTGGCAGAAAATAATGTGACCCTGGGAAAGCTCTGCCCTGTTTGGGAGCTCTGTGGCCAGTCGTTAATGGGGCAGGACACTCTTGTCACCCCTGGCCAAGGTCATTCTGTCTAAAAACAAAAGAACAATTACATGGTAGCTGGGTAAAGCTTTAGGTTACAGTTCAATGGAAAGAAGACAGTTGAATTGCTCTTCCATTAAAAGGCCTCTACGGCTGCATGAGACTCCAGGATGGCAGGCTTGCCTCCATGCTGCAGAGGATGGTGCAGCTCTGGTTATTTTCTTTTCTGGTTGTGCTTGCCAGGCACCATGGGGAAACTGAGTCCTTCTGACCAGTTGCAGAGTGCAGTAAGCTTCCTCTGACAAGTTGACAGAAATTAGTGGAGGCTTGGTACTTGACAGAAAGAGGAACTAATTACGGGAGGTGTTAAGAAGAACTGAACTTCATGGATGGGAAGTTGTGGTCTTACCAATTCCTCTTACACGTTCCCGTCTGGTGTAAATGGCTCTGTAGCACATATCCTGGTAGATAACATCTCTTCCACTGTTTCAGTTGATAGTGTCCTGTATTTCATAGGATTTGGCCACTAGGCTGCCATTTATTGTTCAAAAATAAGCCTCTTTTGGGAACCAGGTGAAGTATGTACAGCTCAGTATTCTCTTCCCTTCAAAGACCAAGTGCAATATGGTTTTCTAAGGAGAGTTAATACATTTTGCTGGGTCAACTGATATTGTGGAGGAGTGGGGGTGGGGGGGGGCAATGTTTCAGGTACTCAGGCAGTCTTTGGGCTTGAAGCTATTTGAAGTTGAGTATCAGTTTTCTGTCTCTGATCTGACCAAAGTAGTAAGGTCAAAGTTATGGAAAACATAGTCTGGGTCTGCAGTAGCTAATTCTCCCTAGCATGAGCATTTTGCTTGTGGAGCTCAGCAGTGGGGAAAGATTGTGGACATCACAGCCCCAGCTGGACAGGGCCACTGGGCCACCAACTCCTCCTCCTTTGCACTTGTGTCCCCACACAGTGGGGGAGACCACTGTTCCTGAGACCACTGTATGACCATCACAAACACTTTTGTAAGGGGATTTCAGAGTTGGTGAAAGGTAGTGTCTGGACTGTTCAGAGGGACATCTGTGCTTTTGTAAATGAAAGAGAAGCTCTGACAGTGAGAACATGAACTTTCTGTGTTACGCATCAACATGAATTATCTGTTCTGGAAAGAGCAGCTTCCAGAAGGAAGTAAAAGAATCCAGAGTCAACGGGTGCCTGGTCTCTCCAGGTGGCCAGATGGCGAAGGATCTGGGCCAATTAGTACCTGTGTTTGGATTATGAGGATGCTTTGTCAATTTTTGGGAATTAAACAAGTATATATGAGAAAAAACAAGAGCTATGTGTGTTTTGGAACATTTTCTTTTTGAAGCCTGAAAAACAATAAATAGGATTCTGGTTTCTAGATCTTATTTCTGCAGCAGCAGCAGCAGCAAATAAGAAAGATGACGTGGTATGACACATTCTTTGAGGTACAGGCTGTGTTCCCATGTGTGTTTGTACAGACCTATGGTACCTTGATTTACTGACATCTGGCCACTCCTTCTGGTAGTAATACTCAGGGAATGTATGTCTTACTGTGAAGTGTTCTGGCACAACTGAAGATGCAAGGAATTCAGTTGTCTTAAGCTTCTACTTTAGAAAGGTAGGATGTTCAATTTCATCTATAGTGTTACCATTCGGGACAGATGGATGCTTTTGGAGCCCTCAGCCAGTGACGTGTGCTGCTAGCCCAGGATTGCTGGAGACAATACGCAAGAGCCCATCCCTGCTGCTGATCATTCCATCGGAGTGCAAGTCAAATGGTAGCCATGCCCCACTCCAGTGCCAAGTTAGTAGATACAGGTTTTAAAATAGTTGTCTTCCCTTTTTTGTGAGAGCAAAGCAGGCCAGTGCAGATATCGTGGCTATATACAGTCATTTTCTTTTCTTTCTGCATGCAGCAGCTGCTTGGCTTCGGACAGAGGGGAGTGCTGAACTAGAGAAGCACAGTGAACTCCTGCCTGCAGAGCAGAGTAGAATTTACTTTTAGTAAAACTAAAATCATGTCTTGTATCAAGAGAAGCTGTTACTAATGTAGTCTTCTAAACAGAGTAATCTGAGACAAAAGACTGGTAGAGAAACAGTCCTGACTTATCTTGGCTCCTTTTATTGGTGGGATTTTGTCAGCTGTCTGACAGTGTATGTAGCCCAGAGTCAGAATCGTAACTTTTCTCCCACTGCTCTCAAGATTATTTTTCTTCCCAGGGCAGCCTTTTGGTCCACATCCCACCATCTTCCTCTCTCTCTCCCCATTCTTCTGTGTTCCAGCAGCTCAGCTTCCAACCAAGGCTCACAAAGAGCATGCCTCTCCTAAGCCAAGCGTGGATCTGTACTGCCAGCTTAACTTTGCCACTAAGCAAAACTCAAATTCTTTGTTCTAGCTGCACTGATTCTACAAGTGCTGGTGCAGGAAGATGATGTGGCTAAACTGCTCCAATATAATTTTCATAAGTCTTTTGTCTGTTGCCCTGTTTGGCCACTGAGAGACTTTTTACATGCCTTCTCCATCTCTTCTGACTTAGATATCCTGTTCATACCTGAGTGCTGCCTCTTCTCGGCGATTGCCGAGCAGCTCAACAATGAGAAGAAAACAGCCTCAGTTTTCTGGGCCATTTTCCAGCCCCATTAAAGTTCCCAGCCAGGCTGGTTGGAAGGATTCTGCTAACTTGGGGCTGGTAGCCAGAGGAAGGATGGAACATGTATCCAGATTTTGTCTTGTCACTGTAGTACCTGTGGAAATCTATGCATCTTCATTATTATCTGCCTAGGTGAAGTTAATGATTATGAAACAGTGATGAGTTTACTTCCCTGACATCTGCCCCTACAAGGCTTCAGCTGCTAATACACTTACAATTTTACTTGTGCTTTCTTCCTTGTTTCCCTCTATTCTTCAAATACTCCAAGGTCTTTCTATCCTACTTCTTTTAGATCCACCTTCTGTTCTCAAGGCAAGGTTCTTGCAAAGCTTTCCCCAGGTTAATTCTTACCAGCTTTTCCTCTTTTTCTGTGTTTTGGCTCACTGGGTCCTAGAGAAGCCAATGCAAATATGGTAGTAATTTTAAGAAGCAAGCAAGAAAATTGCTCTGCCTTCCACTGTGGCAGCTGTGTGTGTGGACTCAAATTTAAGTCTCCTTTTATCATTGTGCTTTGACCTTTTGTGACTGTGCCATCTTTCTGCAGCTGAGTGGAAAATGTATTCTGTGCAGATTGACAGCTGATAGGAGTGAAGAGGTGAGTAGTATTTTTACCTCCTTGCTGAATTTAGGATTAGAGTTAGCAGTTCTTAAGCTTCCACCTTAGAAAAGAAAATCCTTAATTCCTTTTTCAGGTGTTTAGCAAGTAGGTGGTATTAACATGATGCAGTTAAATTCTGCAAGTCCTGAAGCAGATGCATGTTAGCTGCTATTCACAAGAGATGGTTTAGAATTTTTCAGAAGGCTGAATGTGTAGACTGGATCTGGGAAAAGGGATGAATGTGAGTAGGGTCTCAGCATGCACCACAGCCATAAACTGTTAGATCTGCAAAGCAGTCTGAAGCTGTGGTATTGCTTTATTTCATGATCTGGGCTACCCTGTGCTATGAAAGATGAATTCCTGGACTCCAGGCATTCAGAAGCATCTGAAGCATCCTTGTGCACATCCATACAGTCTTTTCTGTCTTAAGGAACCTAAAGTCTTACACTTACGTTGGCTAATAAATATAGGCAAGTTTTGAAAATGCTTTTCTGTATTGGAGCAATGAATCTGTTTGTTGGTTTTATTGGGGCAACAGTTCAATAGAGCATGGTCATTTGGACACACTGCAGTCAGAAAAGGAAATGTGGAAGAAGGGTCTAAACATAACATTAAATGGATCTACTTTCAGAGGGTCTGTGTAGAGGCTGGAACTGATCATACCCTGTGGAGCTGTGATAAATGAATGGCATGCTGCAGGTAGGCATCCTGAATCCAATAGCAGTGTTTGTAAAAGGTCGCCTTAGTATCAGAATGAACACAGTCAGAAGAAGCAATTATAGGAAAAAAACCCCGTCCCCTTCAAGTAGAGGGGAAGAGAGGGCAAATAAGCAAATCAATAAGGACAACATATAAATGTATCTTTATATATCTCTACACCTGTAGATAGAACTAGAAATTATGTAGGCATAGCAGGTTGATTTGCCTTCAATAAAGCAGGTATCTGTGGTCCAGTCCAAATTAGAGCGTGAGAGAACAGTCCAGTTCTGCGATTTGGTACAGAGGCAGTAAGAAGCTAAGAGAGAGTCAGAAAAAAACCAAGGTGACATCCACTGTAGTGAGAGGAAACACAGGGCATCCTTATGACCCAGCTCCCTGGCTTGTGAGCTGGAGTGCATAAAGCTGCAGCTGGGACAACATGTTTACATTGGAAGAACAGTGCTGGGAAACACCCCTGGGACTGTACCTTCGTAAGCTGACTGACTGGAAAAGGAGGGAGCTGTAGCATGCAGCTGTAAAAGCTTATGGACCAACGCTGAGTTAAGAAATTGATGTCTGAAGAGATAAGAGGCTTCCTTGAATGGCAGGCAGAAATAGCCTGGCAAATACCAGTTCTATGTGGGGCACAAATGTTGAGTTATTGCTATATTTAAAAGAGCTCGTGAGTGTTCAGCGTACCACCTTTCAGAAGGCTGAGAGTCTCGGTCGCGTTCCCCTGTGGGAGAGCTCTGGTGCTGCCTTCTTTGGACGCACAGCACATAACCAGGTGAATGAGTCTGATGTGAGGGGAGTCATAAACTGCTAAACGTGAGAGGTTTATGGTGGATCTGATGCTTCAGGTTTACAAAAGAGAAGAATGGCAGGTGTGCATAAAACATGAAGATGGTGTGTTTGTAGTTGTAACTCGAAGGCTAAGCTTCCTGATACTTTGAGGAAATAACAGCACTAAAAATGTAAGCCTTCTTTTGCAAAGGTCTAAAGAACAACAAAGTACCCAACACAGTGGAGGGGTACATCTGCTGTGTAGGAACCAGGCCCTAAAACCTAAGTTTTTGTTGACTTGTTATTCAGAACAGAGACATTTGACTGGTCTATGAAGACAGATTTACCTGAGTGATGTGCTTACAGGCTGCTTGTTTTTCCTGAATTGAAATAAACCTGAACAATAGAGTACAAAACTCACCACTAATTTATCTGCCCATACAATATATTTCCACTGCTGATTACGT
>VZTL01067482.1:0-10182 GCA_013400535.1 Scopus umbretta | reverse complement strand
TTTTTCCTGAGTCCCACCGAAAGTTCCCTGTTCAGCCAGGCTTGTTGTCTTCCCCGCCAGTTCGTCTTATAGCATGTGGGACAGCCTACTCCTGCACCTTTAAGACTTCCTCCCTGAAGAATGCCCAGCCTTCCCTACATGTGTCCAGTGAAGGCCTTTCAACCTTAAAGCACTGAAGTTTTCTACAGGGGGAGGGAAAAAAAAAAAAAAAAAAAAAACCCCCTTTTTTTCNAAAAAAAAAAAAAAAGCACCATTCTTTCAAGTAAATTCTCTCTTAAATTGGACTATGTGCTCGGAAAACAGTTTACAGTGAGTGTTTCCAGCATACCCGTAGTTGTCTACAGCCCTTCGTTCAGGTAGCATAGTAGAAGATAATGACAAGCATTGTTCATAATATTTCAAGAATGATATAGAAGTGTTCTGTGTTCTTTGATATTATGTTGTTCTTTTTCTGTCACAATAAGGTAAGATTTGTTCTGTCTTAGTGGCCCTAGTCAGCCCGAAGCAGGGTTGACATAGTATGTGCAAAAGATTGTGAGACTGGAGGATGAAGAGATGGGGTACTGGCCACATTTCTAAAGCTTCCTCTGGACCTTTGAACTAGAAAATGCTGTGGACTTTTTTTTTTTTTTCAGGGTTATGCCTCAGTCCAGTGAGGAACATGATTAGTACTTTGAGTGAATACTTGCCATGACTTTTTCCATAGTATGGTTCAAATTCAAACTAGTGTTATCTCTGTTCAACTAGCTCTGTGAATCCCAAGGTTGAACTCCAGAATTTTAATCTGAAGGTTAGGTTATCCAGAAATCAGCAATGACTATTTAAACTGCTTGCTATCCAAGTTGTCAGAAAGGAGATTCACAGTGAGAAGATTTTTATATCCCTTCTGAATCAATTGTGTAAAACAGTCTGACCAGATTTAAGATTCCTTATCAAATTTTGAAAGATCTGGCATAGATTTTGAGGTGGATAAAACAGATGGCCTTATATACAAGTCCAAATCAGGGACTCATTCTTGAAGAGAATGTGCAGCAACAGAGAAAAATCTCTCTCTCAGCCCCATTATTGATTGATCAAATGAGTATATTTAAATGGCAGCAGAATGACTAATCTTAATTAAAACAATGCATACATCAGCTCTTTCATGCTTATTATGTTCCTAAAGATCAATGAATAATCCTTTGTTTTTAAAACTCCATCCAGAATACCTGCCATTTCAAAGTCATTACAACTCCCTCAATAAAGCCTGTTAGTGGTGACCAAAACAGGTTTTATCTGCTGAGTTAATCTCATATAAAATCACGGTGCTCTATAGCATCATCAGTCCCAGTGACCAGTATGGACAGTCATCCATTTCTGTTTCAGTACGCTGGATTTAGAAAGGATGCTACAGAACAGAAAGAGGACAGAGGAGGAGTTCTATTCTTGCTATAGAAATTTTATCTCTGACCATGGTTTCTGGGTGATATAAACAACTGAAGTTACTAAATGAACATTTTGTCCAGTTGCTTTCTATTTTGTCTCTTTTTGATGCACACACACTATATCCAATTTTAACTTAATCCTTGGTCTGTAAAACATTCTGGTCTGATGATCTATTGATGGGACTGGCTGTAGTATTAGTAATCAAGTGATCATTAATTAACCTAATGTAAGCAAATTACCCTTATAAAAAGACTGGTTTTGCATGCTGTATTTCATCTCTGCATGTGATGGATCTATAGAAAACAACAACAAAAAAAAATTGGCGTGTCAAAATACTAGAAAGTTTAAGAAATTTATACTTCCTCAAAAAGTTGCAGTTATACAGAAAAACAATTAAACTTTGAGGACTGCATTCTCTAGGAGATTTTTCCATTACTTTTCACCATTTTATTTTACCTGAGATACTAAACCTCTCTCTCAGTGAGAGCCATCACATTGATATTCCTTGCAGTTTTTCAGAGCATTAGGAATTTTTATCTTCTTTGAATATATTTCACCACAAAGTCATGAGCCTTCAAATGTGCTACAGTTCCTAAAGAGCCTATGGAAGTCACAGACCACTGCAGATACATAACGCTAACTGAGAGACAATGCTGCTGTCCACAGCATGATTAGCAAGGTACCTGTGGCTGCTTGTTTAACTCGGTGGTGGTCTCCCCACATCTTGCAGAAGGACTGTGTGACAACCTCCTACTCTGCTCTGGTATTGTGTACTCAGAAGAGAAGACCATAATTTCTTTATTAGGGTAGCAGTAGCAGAATCTACTGCAAATTACAAGCTGTGAGCACTATTATACTGGCATGACCATGTAGAGTTTAATTCTTTTCAGCTCTGCAGGTTATGTATCATCATGTTCATACTTTTTTTTTCTTAAAAAGAACAGTTCAGAAAAGCTTTATGGGATTTGGAGAATCTTTATGCCATATAAATGTAAGATAGCACTAATGTCATTTTAAAGCCACATGCAGGGCTTACTCTTGATCCCATTGAAGTCAATGGGATTTTGCCATGCTTTGATGGGATTAGGATGGGGAAATTACAATGAGCAGGGAAAAAATTATTTTAAGTGTTTAGGGTTATTTTAAATTTTAACTCTGATATCTCATGGCAAGAACAATTTTAACTACAAGGAAGTCTGTGTACATCGCATCCTGAAACTGAACTCTGACAAGTCTGCCTTTAGAAAGCCCGTCTTGCAGGGGGCAAGGTAAATAAGGAAGGGCATTCCTTTGGATAACAAGGGGGTCAAGGTCAGGAAGTTGAGGTTTCTGTGTCAGCCTCAGAGGATGTACTAGGTCTTTGAATAATCATATTCATTGAAATTGGAGAAAGATACCCAGACACGTACTCTTTAGATACCTAACTTGTGTTCACTGATATGGCCATCTCAAGACATTGTGGATCTCGGTCTTAAATCCAATTCAAGTACTAAAGAATGAATTATTTAGGATGGTGTTTGAATATATTAGTAACTTAAACACTGCCTAGTACCATTGACTGTCCTGAATAAGGAAGAACATGGCTTGCTGAATCAGAAACACCTTTCCCCAACCCACACAACACACACTTTCTGTCTCCTCATTATTAGTAAAGTTGACAAGTGTTAAGGGAGGGGGCTCTTGCCTACCTTTTCTGCAACAAATGAAGTTGTGATCCAGTGTACATTTTCTTTTCACAAAGACAGTTATGAACTATAATCAGACCCAGTCTTCCTATCCAGTAAATAAGGGAAGGAATAGGTACGTAATTATAATGAAAGAAGGAGAGGAAAATAAACATTCCTACAGACTTCTGCATTTTGTAACTTTCCGATGTTTGACTTTGCAGTCTTGATGTGTTCTTTAAATGAAGTTTGCCTACAATCATCTACGTTACAAAACACTGTACTGAAAGTGCAGATTTTTCTGTGTGCCATGTTGGCACTGATATGGTTCACTACCGTATTTGCAACTTTTAAAACTACTGCAGACATCTTTTCTACTTGAACAGATAGAACAACTAACAACAGTAGTAAAGTTTAATGTTTTTACAGTAATAGACTTTTTACTGTAAAGCCATCATAAAAATGAGATAGGAAACTACTTTTCTATACAGTAAAAATACTCTTTTGGAGCAGAGAAATGACAACTCTGGAAATTCAGATCACATTCAGATTTTGGATGTGAATACTGAATGCAGTAATGAGCCTTTCTGCTCCTTCTAACCTGAACTCTGACCTTTCTGAACATTTTTTCCTTTGCTGATTTCTTAGTCCAGTCTCACTCTCACATCCATCTCTGAATCACCATATTTAGCCCCTCCTATTCCTGCTTTCTAACCTAAGCATCTCATGCAGTAGAACAGCTCTTCCCTTCCTAGCCCTGGCAATTTACAGCTACTGTTTTGCACTAAACCATTAAAGGACTGTATTTTTTTGTCAGTTTGAGCCTGCCTTTCTCGCTTGCTTGTGTCTCTTCTCTGCTTCTGTCTTTTCTTCTTTTTGGCAGTACGATAAGAGGGCCTTTTCTCCAGCAAATCTTAAGGAGAGGGGCAAAGCAGAGAAGACACCTCCTTGTTCTCAATTCGGGTGCCAAATAATGGTGTGCTATAGTAATCAGAAGAAACAACTTTCACACAAATCTTGCTCAGCACCGGCATTCTTGAAAAAGAGCTTGTTCACTATGAACAAAAGTTCATTGTAAAGTTAAACATGTCTTTAAAGAATATGTTTTTTAAAAAAAAATATTTTTAGGCTAAAAGTTTATTTTTTTAAAAAGTTAACATTAGAAGGGAGAAAGTAAGTTGCAGAATAATCCCTTCAATGTCAGGCTTATGAAGTACAACAGAACGGTAGCCTTACAAATTCATGCAAAGAAACAAACTTTCACCAAAAACATGGACACAGATGGAAGTTAAATGGATTAATATGCAATCAAGTTCTCAAATCCATTCTCTACTTAAATCTTTGAAAGAAAGGAGCCATAAACAAACAGCAATTAAGAGACTTCCTAAATGGTTTATGTTTGATTTTCAGTTTACTCTAACCTTTATTTTTCAGGTATACATTTCACTATTTACTACTAAAAGTATTCCTTTTTACCTAAAGGAAGACTCTATCTATCATCATTCAAAAAACCCAGAAACTTTACAGAACATCTCTGAAATTAGAACTTATACACTTAAGGAACGTTGTGCCTATTTTCAAGACAAGGCATATCTGTTTTGTTATTATTTCACAGAGTGCACATATTTGCCTGTACTGTAGTTCAACCTTATAAAATAACTTTAACAGTCCACATCTAAAGATCAGGATAAAACCTGGCTAATGCAAAAAAACCCAAATCATTTGACACTCTGCTCTTAAGCATCACAAGGTTTGTTTCTTTCTTACCTGAAGAACCTCTACAGAAAGCAAAATTGTCTTCTCACACTCAAAGTACCATGTGTTGTCATAGACTACTTAAGACTCAGCATAGGTAAGTCCAAATGCGATTTTGTAGTTTTTTTCCCACTTCCAGCTAATCCCAAGACAGGTGTATTTAATGATGCCAAATTTCATAGTCTAACCAATTACATTATCTCTAGAAAGAGAAACATGATTGCAGATCCACCAGCATGCCCCCTCAGAATGAGCAGAAAGATTTTTCAGGCTGAAAACTTCTCTCCCAGTCACATTTTCTGGAATGCTGTGGTAACACCAATAATTGATCCAGATTAAGCCTGGTTATATCAAGCTTTGAATAAAAATGGCTGTGCTATCACACCTTTCACATTGCTGTGACAGAGGACAGGATCACATGTGGCTGTGGCCATCCACACTTCAGAGAAACTGGCTGACAGCACTGGTAAGAAAAAAGAAACACACCAAAAAAGAGCAAAAAGGAGTTAAAATATGTTCTCCACTTGTTCTTGAAGCAACATAGCCAGGTGCCCTTATTGGTAACAACTGTAAAGTTATAGCTCGTCTTCACCTAGGAAAATGTAGGGAATTCAGCTTCATTGTGCAAATGAAGGTTTTGAATGTTTTTTATGAAAAAAAAAAAAAAAAAAGACCAATATCAGCCCTTTTCCCTCATGTCACAAGGTCCAGAGGAACTCATTCTTGCAGAAACAAAATGTTTAAAAACACTCAAAAATGGATTTTGCGGGTCATACCTTAAACTTGAAAAATTGTGAGAATCTGAAAAAAACAGAAGATGCAAGTTCTAGAAGATGAATCCTTATGTACTGAGCAATTGAGTTGCACTGATAATGAATCCTTCAAAAGTAAATTAACTTTTTTCATACATGGGTTGGTTCAGCAGAGGGTAGGAAGAAAAGCAGGGAAGCCACAGTGACAGTCTATGAAAAGTTACAATGTCAGATGCTAAGCATTTTTAGTAAAATCTATGAATCAGTTGGGGGAGTCATTGTGACAGGTGTGTTTTGAAGGTTTTCCTCTCAGATGCAAAAAAAAAAAAAGTTCCTTGGTTTAGTGAAATAAATACAGATGGTTATAGACTTCCGTACACATTTTAATGAACTTCCCACTCCTTGTAAAAAACTTCTGTATGAAGGGATAACACCCTCTGCATCAGACTTGTGGGTTTTTTTTCTTGTTTTCTATTTTTCTCTTCTGGATTCTCACATGACTTTATATTCATATGGATTTATCAGGAATTATTTCCTCACTCTTCCTAATAACTCAGCAAAACAAAGAGCCTGTCAAATGCAGCTATAACATGGAATTTTTCTTCTGACTGCATCTTCCTTCCCTATAAACAGGCAGAAATAGTCATTTGTCACAAAAGAATAGGAGAATCCATCTTCATAGCTGAAGAATGGAACAAATCTGACCACAGATTCTCTTGAGAAATCAGAAAGTTGCTTAACTTTCATGGGCTTACTGTTGTTGCTTGGGTAAAAATTGAAATATTATAAAACTATCCTGTCCATTTTTGTGGTCACATTCTTTCATCTTCTCTTCCATGCTGCAGCCATCTTTAGTATTAGTTTGAACCTATCTAGCAAAATAGTGCTGGTTCCTTAGATTGGCCTTCTACATAGTTTTGCAATAGAAACAACAGAGTGAAAAATTATGTAGTGTTTCATTCTTACACAGACACTTTCCTTTCAAGGCATTATTTTTCTTTATCCCTACTCTGATAGCTAAAAAGATACTAATTTACATTTGATTAACCAGTTTGATCTGTTTCCCATTTACTGATATATCACTCTTTCCAACATTGCCACATACAAACACAGTAAGAAAAATATCAGCCAAACAGGTTTTTTGGACAACACAGCACCATTTATTCTAAACATTTTATTAACCTATGAAATATTTCATGTCATATTTTAAAGTCAACAAAAAAATCTGGCAATGTAAAAACGTTCTAGTTTCCTCAACTTTTTGATAATTTCAAAATTATATTTTTTTTCCCCAAATGGAACAGCAAGAATTTGAATTATTGAAATCCCCCTTGAAACAGAATTTTCAGTGCATGGTGGATTGAAGCCATTTGCTGTCATTGAGAGAGGAAACAGCTATTAGGTACAGGGATATCTCCTGATCTTTCCTGGCAGATTCATTGGCAGCTTCTCCACAGATTTTTGTCACTGAGCTGGAACAATGTTCCTGAAGAAAAATTTATCTTACTTAAACAGTATTCTCTGTTTTCATCTAACAGTCTCATTTTCATTAATCTAATGCTAATATCAGAGGACTTCTCCTTCTTTAGAGTGATATCAAAAAACTTATTGCATTGACTCAGAAAAGGGTAGGCATTCTTTACTGAAAGCAAGTAAAAAATAAGTGTTTTTATTAATCTTCAATATGTCTGAATTTGCTGTGAAAAATACATAGTTATAAAAACTGAAAATAAAGTTTTGGGGCGTAGTACACTGAATGTATTATGTTTGCCTATTTGCAGAAAACAGATAAATTTAGGAGCAGAATAACCACTGATCACCAGGCATATTCAGCTTTGTTTTCACTTACTGTCATGGAATTAAAAATATTTTAAAATATCTCATAATGAAATTAGAGAATTCAAGTCCTAGTGACAATACTCAGATTAAATTAGTGAGAAAGAAAATCAGATAGTCCTGACTTGCTACCTCCAGTGCAGACATTACTGTATCTGATACATCTCTAAATTAGCACCAGAAACAGACATCATCATCTCTACAAAAAGAATGATAATCTGTAGTCAAGGACTAAGGGCTGAATCTGTGTGGGAGCTCCATAGGGTACAGACTGCTCGTGTTGCCAGGGGCGAAACCATGTAGAAGTTGGCTGGAGAATTGTACCTGCAATTCTGGGCCTTGGTTTAAAACTCCAACCTAATGAAAACAAGGTGTCATAAATGCATTCTGATCGCATGGTAGATAACCAACTATTCTTCAAATCCAGCCAGAACAGAGTACGTAACTGAATACTTAATGTCATATTTTTCTGTCTTTCTTATTTTAGAAGATAATTTAAATGACTAATACTGAATCGAGCCAGGGGGAGGACCCATATGTAACACAAGTCTGACATTTTGTTTTCCAAATCAGAAGAAACAAAAAGTTTTCCAGAACAAGGTTCTGAAAAAAGAAATTCTTAGAATGATGGCTTTTATTTAACACAAAAAAATCAAAATTTATTTAAAAGAAATCAAACCGTTCTACTGAAATGAAAACATATCACTGAAAAAAGTTTCAAATTTTAAAAAACTAGTAAATAGCAATAATTTCTTTAGTTTTACCCACTTGAAAATTTGGCAAAATCTATGTTTCCTTGAAATATTTTTACTTAGTTAAAGTGGCATTTTCCATTATAAATTTACTACAGTTAAATATTTTTCACACAATTTACCTTCTAGGATTAGAATGAGCTTACGTTGAGAAAGAACAGTATCAATGAGAAGACCCTTCCAATAAAACATTAAAATGCATATTTGTTCATTAAATTTATTTCCTGTGTTCTACAAAGAAGGCTTTCCGCTACCTTTAGTTAGTGCATATTGAAACTGAAGGATAGTTTTAAATACTATAGGTTAGAGCTTGATTTCCAATAGTTTTACTATTCATTTCCTTTCTGCAAGAAATAATGAATCCAGAATAACCCTTGATAAAATCTTGCTGTAGTACAATGAAGAAAGTTTGATAGAAATATAGCTGTATCTTGTGTTGATAACACCCTCCATTGTCTGATAAAGGAAATACAATTTTATTTATTAAAACAATAGCATTTTTTGAAATAGTGCACTACTACACTCTGCATTCAAGTCTTTAAGTTCCGTCACTTTAAGAAAACCTTCTGTTACCTTAAGAAAATAAACCAAAAAAAATGCCATAGAGATTGCTAAATAATTCTTTAGCTCTAACATAGTTCATCATTTCTCTTACTCCCGTAAAACTTGTTTCTCTCTTGCTTGGCAATTCTGGTAAATTCTGCTGAAGTATTTTTTTAAAAAATCCTATATGGTGACACAAGACAGCTGTATATAAGATGACTTGTTCTTTGAGTTGGTAACTGATAATTGAGATTAATCTCGTTCATCCTTTAGTATTTGCCAAATGATCCTGTAGTAACAGCCTGTCCACCTCCTATTTAAGCCCGAAAACATGATTCTGCCAAAATGTGCCTGAGCTCCCCAGAAGTGAACCCTGAGCCAAATCGTAATAAAATGGAGGCAAATTGATGAGACTCACCTCTCAAGGTGTACCAAAACATAGCATGCCTGTGATTAATATGAGCTGCCACTGGATGTCACTGATGTTCCACTTACACAGCATACATAGCTAAAGTGCTATCGGAACAGAACACCCTCTCCCACATGCATTGAGACACCATTAATAAAATCTAACCTAATGAGAAACAACAGTTAAAGAGGTATCAGTTGGCTAGTTTAACAGCAAAAAATTCATCTCCATTGGAGAACAGTTTAGAGGTTCATTCTACAGCTAGGAGGGCAAATCTCATTTTACTCTCTACTGTTATCGTGTAGCAGCTTGCCATGATATGAGATGTTGAGCTGCCCAAGCACTGAATTCCCATTTCCAAAAGCTGCCCACTGATAAAAAGGTAGCTGCTTTTGTGAGTACTGCTATTGGATACTATAGGAGGGATCATCCAAAAACAGCTCTAGTATTACATGTGGAGTAGAAATTGGGCTGTTAGAGCCAAAAAAAAAAAAGTTAAATAAATAATTCTCTCCACAAATGTGTCAGAAGGAATCCTGATTTATGGTCTCTGACTTGTTTCTATTTTTTCTTGATATTTTTATATCTTCTATGGGAAAAAAAGAACATGATGTCTTTAGGCAAAAATTCTCACATCTTCATTACCTTGCAAACAAGAAATGACAAGCAGAGACAGACAAAGGAGTATGAGGTTCTTTCTTCATTTCGAATTCAAACTTCTTTTCTTCTGTTCAATTTCTTCTTCCTCTGACTTCTTTCTTCAGATATTTATTACATTTTTCATTGATATCTTTTGAATTAACCTTTCAAGACAGAAGCGTATTACTAAAACCTAAGTTATGGTACACTGTAATTGACCACCTAATCATTACGCTCAGTCAGGACTTACACAGAAATCCAGATGGGCCTTCCTTGGATTTCAGCTGTGCTCCAAGCCTATGTGAGTTTGTGTTCCAATTGAAGCACTGCTGAACCAAGTCAAAACAATACAAAGCCCAGAAAACCATCACTAATCTTAATCAAATATTCTCACCTCTGAAGACTAG
>VZTL01067478.1:669-23941 GCA_013400535.1 Scopus umbretta | reverse complement strand
AAAAAAAAAAAAAGATGAGTAGATGGCCAAGCCTTCAGCTGAGGAACATGAGATCAGACCCCTCACATGGGCGCTGTCAGTAGTCCTTCACACCACCGTGCAGGCCACTGCAAAGCAGACCTGCTTCCTCAAATACAGCTCCTGGTTTCCTCCCCACCAGCCCCTAAGAATATGCTGTTCATATTAAGGACCAAACACCACCCTGGCAGAGGGTAGGCACATTACCCTCCAACTCGCTTCTGCACGGTCAGGTTTCTGACGAGCGAATAACCCCCAAAACCTTGCACTGCCATGAATAGCGCCTGCCGGTGGCGAGGAGTTTGTTCAGCCCGCCAACGCACAGGGCTGAGGGAGCAGCCGCGGGGATGCTGATCTGCAGCAGGGCCCCCGTGCTTAGAGAGCTGGGGGCACCAGGGGTTGCACCCTGGAGACCCCGGCACAGCCGCCAGGAGGAGATGGCTGCGGGCAGGGTGCCAGCACCGCGGAGATGCCGCTCTGCGTCCCACGCAGCGTACGGCCGGGGCAGGGAGAATAACGCGCCTAGGGAAACGGGCTCAGGGAAAGGAGGAGAGCTTCCCCTGCAGCTGGTCTGTCTCTCCTCAACAGTCTACTCTTCCGACTACCACAGAATGCTTTTGCCTCCAATCACCCATGAAAACCTGTTTCTAGTTAATAACTCCATTTTCATCTTTGGAAGAGCGCAGTTTAAAACAGTTATCACAAACCAGCAAGAAATCCCTGGCCTGACTTCTAAGACAACTTTGCCTAATGCCTATAATAATGCTTTCTTCATTTTGTTTTTAGTTTTTCCAGATTTGCTCAAAATTATCCCTGCAAGTATCCATGTTAGTGTCATTCTCTTCTGTACAGTATTGATCATCTTTGCTCTGGTGGGAGCAGGTTTCTTCATGTTCAACGCTTTTGGCAGCCCTTACGAAACTCTGCACGGCCCCATTGGGTTGTACCTCTGGAGCTTCATCGCGTGTAAGTACGACTCCACCTTGGCCTATGGGGCTAATGCCTGTCCATCTGTTTTGCGACTTCTGATGACCAATTTATTGGCCTAGGACAACATCTTAGGGACTGTGGCTGCATTGACTCTAAACTAGCAAAATAAAGCTAGGCAGAAAGGCAGATGACATTGCTGTATCAGAACACAATGTTTCCAAATTGGAGTTAAGAGATAAAACACCAAAATTCTCCGGGAGGGCGAGCAGTGGCATGGGTACAGGTGCAGGCAGCCCCAGCACCCTCAGCCCTTCTCCATAAGCTGGCTGGAAGAGGGGATGGTGCCCATGAGCCTCAGGGACCTCGAGCTGGGGTCACATCAGAGCTGCACAGCACACGGTCAGAACCAGGAAAGGAAAGGGGGGGACCCCCCAAACGAAGACAGTCAGTGATGCAACTGCTTGTATTTACCAAGATGGGAGGCTTCCGAGCCATGTTAGCAAGATCACCACTTACACCAGCAAGACTTTCTCAAGGAAGGAAGGAACTGAGAAGCAGAGAGCAACTCACTGTAAAAGTGGTCTCTGAAAAAACACTGCCAATGGGGTTAACACACCATCCCTGTCTCTCTGCCACTTACAGAGAAGATAAGCCCATTCTCTGTGTCACCGGCCTGGCCGACAAGAAGATGTAGCATTATTTTACAAGGTATTACATATTACAATAATAATTTAATGAAGGACTTAAGTACGTATTTAAACGTGCAGACAGTTCGGTTGTGTTCAATGGGACAATGAGCAGCTTAAAGCTGAAGAAGAGCACAGATACTTTGCTGGATCAGGGCACTAAAGCAGTTGTACTACATATTATGGGTCCTAAGCCAAATTCAATTAAAAAAGCTTACCAATTTCAATAACTGTTGGCTTGGATTCTAAAAATAATCCCTGTTAAAGGTAATTTATGGTGGCCATAATAACCTATCAATATGGCATTTGGTTGTGATGTAAGTCACATGGCCTTGCTGCAGGCACGGCTGAGTTCATGAGCATCTCTCCCTCTGTTTCAGGTTCCTGTGGTTGCCTCATCATGATTCTCTTCTCTTCTGAAGTGAAAATCCATCACCTTTCTGAGAAAATTGCTAATTTCAAAGAGGGAAGTTTTACTTTCAAGACTCACAGTGAACAGTTTGCAAATTCATTCTGGATCATCCTAGTTTGCTCCCTGGTGCACTTCCTGAACGCCTTGCTGATACGATTTGCTGGATTTGAATTTCCCTTTTCAAAATCAAAAGATTCAGGGACAATCACTGGAGCAGTTGACCTGATGTATTAGATTTACATAATTTAAGAACATTTAAAGCAAAGAGGTTCATCACAACTACATTCAACAACCACCAGATGTACTAACTTGTCAAAGATTAGCTCTGAAGAAGTTAAAAAAAGTGAAGGTTTCAAATAAGTGTCAACATGGCATATGCAGTAAACAAAAGACCTGCTATTTGGTGACATCTAGATCAAAATGACTTCTCTTTCTTGGGATAAGACCTTTTGAAGACATTTGCTCTTTTCCCAGTAAGTTGTTTGAAAAGTAGCTGGTATGAAGAAAGCTAGGATCATAAATAGCATTGAACTGGATCTGGAAAGTAAAATAAATGGGTTGCAATAGAGGCACACACTATCACCAGCAGCAATTTTACCCTTTAGCCCTTGTGAAGGTGGGGATGCAGTTGTTACCGTGTCAGGGCAGCGGAGAACGAGGACACCTAGCAAATCTACAAGCATTGAACAAGAGAGAAGAAAACATATGGCCTTTGCTCATAATACACATCAGGCCCCGTCTCAAAAGCACAATGCCGAGAAGGAACACAATGCTGTAGCAAGTGCTTGCAGGACAAGACCCAAACACCTGAACCCACCACTAACACTTTAAGCTAGCATCACATGTACGGCAATGTCTTCGTTTCTGTCCCGAATACTGTCTTTTGGGCTTTTTAGTTTCAGCAAACCAAATTGTAACTCTTTGACCACGAAGTCCCGAAAGCTTTCATTTCCCTGTGCGATCACTGTAGCTGGGGGCTTCACGACCTTGGTTAAAAAAGGCACATGTGGCAAAGCAGAATGTAGATATGCCAAATACTCCCTCCTGCTTGCCCAGGGGAGGCAGCCTGGCTCAGTGCTGCTGAACAACCCCTCTGCAACACACCAAGGCAAAAGAGCATTTCCCAGAGCAAAGCAAGAGGAATGCAAACCAGGCACCTTTCACATTGCGCTGCATCCTCCCAATGCCTCACGGTCAGAAGCATGAAGAACCCTACCCAGAACACAGCCCTGCAAACCCTCTCTCGTCAAATAACACAAACAACCAACATCAAAACCTTTAGCAAAGGGCAGCAATACAATAACACAATAGGCAGGCTTACAAGGCATGCTGCAGCTCGCCCAGCAGAGACTGATGAAGAAACACACAAGCTTCTCAACCTCAAGGCATGCAGGAAGCTGGAGTGGACAAACACATCAGCCTTTGCACCCTTAAACTTCCACAAGCCAGTTAAAGCAACCAGACCACTCATCCCAGGTACAGCTATACCCACCCAGTTATGTACAGATAGATCAAAAGAGCATTACACCACCAAACACTACCTCTGTGGGATTACACGAGTGCCTTGGAGATGAGGTGCTCCTTGCAGGACATTCAAACAACACCCAGAGCAAACACAAGAGGAGATGCACAGGGGAACAGCCACTGCACCAGCAGCCCATTTATCTGCAGGGGCTGCAGGCTGCTTGCGCACAGCTGTAGGTAAGGAGCAATCCCACCCAGCATCCATCGAGTCACCTGTGGTGGAAATCAGGCCCAGGTACCTGTGAGGACTCGCCTCTGAAAACTATATGCTTCAAGCTCCAGCAACTTGCAGGATGACCTCTCTGACATTTATATCAGTTTTTATACTTCTACTATGGACGGCAAAACATTGCTGGGTTTTTCTGTAAAAGGTTTGTGAGCTATACTCCTACTCCAGAAACCCTTTCACAAAGCAGCTCTGCCTCCCCGCGCCGCACCGTATGTTCCTAGACTGTAACAATGTGTACGTCCGACTGCAAGTTGCTGCGACCCCCGATTTTTTTCCATCATTTTATTCTTTATTAATATGCATATTCTTCTTAATGTAACGTATCTTCTTATCACATAATTTGTATTACATCTCACGGTATTGTTTACTAGACAGCAAATAACGAGAAGTAACGTTTTGTCCTTCTCGTTCCTGAAGCTGCTCTGCTTTGCAGCTCTGTAGCAGCTTCGGCAGCGTGCAGGATCAGATGTACAGACCACCCGCGTGCGTGTCTTTGTCAGAGAGGTCCTTGCCAGTCCTGAAGAAGGAGCTGGCCCGTATGTGTAAAATACAAAAAAAAGCTGCACAGACCTGTCTCAGCACAGAGGAACCTGTTCCCGTCCCTTTTGCTGTGCAGGAGAGAGCAGCCCCTGACTCAGGGTCCAGGAGTTTTTTTGGGGGGATCACCTCACAAAGAGCCCAGCTCCACCGCTCCCCCTGCATCCCATCCCACCCCACTCACAACCCTGAGGCCTGCTGTTATTTTCATTTGTATCCAGTTTCCAAGGCAAACATGACAACTTCTCAGCAAAATAAAATTGAGACAGTATTTGTGTTTGACCAGCTGAAAGGAACAGTTAGACCAAGCGTGACCTGCCTAGCCTGCACTGCTGGATGAGCACCAGCACCTACTCTGTGGCTCACTTGTAATCCGTGAGCATCAGCCGAAGAAGTTTTGCCCTGTTCATTTCTAGGCTAGCATATTTCATGATTTAAAAAACAACAAAAATTGTATAGTGAAGAGAAATATATAAATATATTTTGAAGGTTCTTGAAAAATCAGATTTTTTTCCTATCCCAATAAAAAGTTAGTATGCACGTGTGCCTGTATGTGTGTGTGTGTGCATACATATAAACGAAAACACATATAATAAGTATATATATACAAGGGTGTGTACCAGGCTTAGACCACCGGCCCACGCCGCTGATACAGGGGTGAACGGAGAAGCATTGTGTTGCAGATGTGGAGCTCACTGTGCTCTCTGGACCCGTGTTCCACCCCACTGCTCTGACTGCCCTGAGCAGGGATCCTGGAAGTCACACTGCTGGCTCCCATATCGGACCCTTCTAAAGCATATCCACTTTGACGGGTTTTGTTGTCAAAGTTACTACCCCAAGCAGAGGTTGTTTATCTTGGAAACAGCACGAACAATGGACTTAGTCGACTTCCCTGCAACGGCAGGAGCGATACGCCCACACTGAAACCTGCAGACGTAATTCCATGAAGTGCAGCCACGAAATGACACACCTCAGCAAGACCCCATGGTATGGAACAGTTCAGGCATTAGTGCAGCAGGAGCCGTGCTAACGATGAACCCTGCAGCCAGGGAGCAGTGGGCTAACACAGGAGGGATGCTCAGTGAGAGATCTGAGACTGTGCTAGCGAAGAATTAAGCTTCACAGCTTCGTCTCTGACATCTCAAAGTATTAACCTACATCATGGAGAAGTTGGGAGAGGTCTGTGCCAAATCCCTGTTGACACAAGTGGCAATTTCTTCCCTTGGGCCCATATTCGCTTGTCTCAAAGGGCTTGGACATCTAGAGATGGAAGCTGCCATGGAAATGCAAACTTTCATTAACTTCTTAACTGTGTTATTTTTGCCAGCAGCCATCATTGCTGTCAGAGGCCGGGAGGTGCAGGTCCGTGTCCCCTCCGGCGTGGTGGTGGCACACAAACAGGGGTGGCGCTCAGCCACCAGCACCCCGAGGTTAGACCTCATCCCCTCCCCAGGGGACACCAGGCAGGCATGCAAGTGGCCCAGCCTGGATGGAGTGGGAAAAGGGGCGAGGGGAACCAGCCTCTCAGTGGGGACAGGACGGGGTGGGATGGACGCTGCACGTGGCCAAGGGATGGTGTGCCCTACACCATGTCCTCCCTCCACTTTTCCAGACCAACTGCCGAACCAGGTCAGGGGGTTTCTGCCTCCCCACCCTGCAGCCAGGTCCTGGGCTGTTTGTAGTCCTGCTGCCTGAATTTGTTATCACCACCAGCACTGAGAAAATGTGTGGGCTTGATGGGAAAAACCACATTTCAGTCCAGCATTCTGCGGGAAGACAGAAAGTCAAGGACATTGTTGACAGGATGATGGAAAACATGAGAACAAGGTACAGGACACTGTTCCCCGTCATGACTGCTCTGACGTTTCATCTGATGTCCCCAAAAATTCACTGGGAAGTGGTCTGCATGGCGGGGGAGAGGTGGGTAATGGCACTTGCACTCAGTCCTCAAGACCTCATCTCTTCCAAATGTTATCAGCTCTCGGCCACAGGTAATGCTGCTCCTTGCTTGGTTGTGCTCGAACACTCATTGAAAACCCCTTCCCATGCCGTCCACCTCATGATGGAGAGTGAAGACACCATGGCACCACCAAACACCTGCCCACCCCACACTTACCATTTCAGATTGTTTGTCGTGGGTCACAGAGAGGTGGGTATCATGGTATGAGAGCAGGAGGGATCCACGGGCTGCTGGCCCTGGTAACACCAGAAATTACATGTGTTTAATTCCTTGGTGGAGATTGTGTTAAAAACACCAAACATGGAGGAAAATAAAAGGGCCAGTGAAGAAACATTACAGCAAGACATGTGCTGTTGCAGTACTATCAACCAAACCGAAACTGTTCCACATCCTTGGCAGGAAAGCATGGTATCGCATCCCATTTATTTTGATGCATCTTCATTGATTGCTGGCAGTGAGGAGCATCTCGCATCTCGGCCCTGGCTCCCTGGCACTGCTCAGATGAAGAAGGGAGTTAAGGGTTGATTTTACCTCTCTTCGCATTATCCAGGTGCTGACCCTGGTCTCCACCAAAATGAAGCCCCCTCACAGAGGTGTGGGCAGAGCCCACGGCCCCTGACCCTGGGTTTCCTGTGTACAAGCAGGAGACCAGCACGAGGGAGGGCACTGGGCTGAATCACTCCATGGCACTAGAGGGGTTAAAGCAGATGTGGCACCTTAGAAGTGCCATAGTCCCCAGTGCTTCAACACTGAGAGCAGATTCCCCATGGCGTGTCCCCATCCCAAGATTTTCTGCATCCCTGGTGCGATGCAAGCCTTGCCGGAGGGAGCTGGTGCCTGGTCCTAGCAATGGCCAGCTCTGCAGAGCCAGGTTCATTCTCCTCTGCCATAAAATACCTGAATCTTGTGAAGTCTCCAGACTTGTAAAGGCAGCTTGTCCCACACACACCCTGATTTCTCACCCCTGGAAAAAGGCGGGTTTGCATCAGCCTGCTCCATCCCAGTTTACTTACAAACATGGAGCAGATTTGATCTATTTTATTCTATTTACAAATCCATAGGCAAATCTATTCTCCTTATGTCAAGAACCCAAAGAAATGACAAGAGCTCATAATGAATCAACTCATGAGGTAAGCCAGTGTTTATCAGAGAGGGAAGGACTGCTCATTTTCCAGGTCAAACTCCTTTTGTGCCAGCATGCATCCTTGGGAGGCGATTAAATTAGAGATTGCACTCGGTAGAGTATGCTTTGCCGTTACAGCCCAGCCCCTAAGGGGCATCTTTCTTTCTAGCCAAATTCAGTTCTTAGGGCTCAAGAACACAACTCCCATTGACTGCAATGGGAATTGTCCTCTGCTTCCCACACCCAGGAACAATGCAAGGGAAAAGAAAAGGTTAGCTCTAACTGTGCTTGATTATCCCCATTTACAAGCACTCTGGCAGCCATGACCATCGGTAGCACTGTGGTGTGGAGCTGCTGCCACAAATCCTCCCCTGCACGTGGAGGAGATTCTGTGCGAGAGCTCTCGCCCCGCAAACACGAGGTGGTGCTCAGCCTGGCACGCTCAGCACGACGGTCCCACCCGGCTCTTCCCCAGCCTTCCTCCCAAGCAGAAATGCATGGTTTAGATTCAATTTGTTGGGAACCTGATGGATACTCTGCCCTTTCTGTAAGGAAGAGCTACTCTAGTACGGACAAAGGGGACAAGGGAATTTACATCAGTTTTTAGGAAGCCAAAAGACTGGAGCCTGTGTAGCACCAAAAAAGAGGGCAGCTTTTTTTGCCCAGTAAAGCCACAGCTCTTTCGGCTGGAAGACAAGAGGAGGCATTTGCTGTCTCACGTGCAGGCTGGCCTGAATAGTTTCAGTTTTCATAAACCAAGACTTGAGCCAAGCTGTTCCAAATGACCCTGCAGAGAATGCAGAGCTGTCAGAGCCGGACTTTGTGGCTGCCCGGGACAGACCCAGCTAAGACATGCCTGGGGAAACCCAGAGCAGCTCCCCCGTGTGCCCCGAAGTCAGACTCAGCTCATTAACATCAATTCAACCTCACGTTTTTTCCACCGAAACTCAGACAGATGTCCCCGGTCGGTACGTTCTCACAGACCGAAAAACAAACCATGACATTTCCGTGGCCCCAGTAGCACGAAACCAGTGGGTTTCCCCTGACTCGGCTATGGAGTGCCTGACCCATGAATGCCAGCCTTGCCACAGCAAGTGCCAGAGGTCAACAGAACATCACTCTGCATGGATCTCACATTTTCCCAGCTCGTCTCCCAGTGAACTTCCTCAGCTTGACAGACATCTGCTAAGTCTGCGTTTTTTTTCCTTGAGCTATGCACTGCACACCCAGCCCTCGCAGCCCAGACCCGGCCCCGCTTGCTGCCAGCCCGCGCGGAGGGAGCTGCGGCCCTGCGGCTGGAAACAGCCCCTGCTCCTGCGCCGCACCACGCCTGGAGCCAGCCCGTACAGAACAGACACAAAGCTGCAGCCAGCTGTACGTAGCTCTGTGTCTGGCATTAAACATTCATGCTGCTTATACAGCGAAGAGAAGAACGCAGGCTATGACGGGCTCTCGTGGAAGTTCAACCACGGTGTGACGGTGGGAGCCGACAGTGAGTCCGCGGGGTGACAGGCAGAGGGGATTCGGGAGCCTCGCAGAGGCGTGGGTCTGGGGGGAGCTGCTCCCCAAGCAGTCCCAGTGCCCGCACCCCTCAGCATCGCCCAGAGCGCGGGCGGCTGCAGATGGGTGACCGGGAAGCTGAGCACGCCGTGCCACGGACACAGCTAGAGGAGATCACCGGCAAAATTTCAGATCTGAACAAATGGAGAGAAATTTTTAGTTTCCATGGGTAAGATTTTTATTCTGCTTCATTAACACATGATTTTAATTCCAGGTGCTTTTTTAGTATAATTTTTTAAGTTATGTTTTGTTACAATACTTATGTGACCATGGAAAAAGGTCTTTATGTACTCAATAATGCAAGTACTGTACCTTTTACTTTTCTCTTTTGAAGTTCTTTTCTGGCTGGTCTCCTGTTTCTTGATGTTAGCAATGCTCTTTTTTTAATTTGTATTTTATTTTCCCTTTTCAGTTTGGAAATCAGAAGTGCAACTCATCAGGTAACTGTTTCCCTAAAAGGTAACATTTTTTATTTTTCTAGTGGTTTTTGTGACTGTTCAACAAGGTTATCATACTGAGGAAATGATGCGTCTATATATGCAGCACAGCAGACTGTCTTCATGGAGATTTATTTCTTATGCTCCTCCTTTGAGAAACACGCATTTTCTTCAGATATTTTAAAGGAATGTCTTCCTGATCTAAATCAAAGTGACAGAGTAGTCCAATATAAATTAACCTTTCTGTCTAAAAGTAATGTTTTTCATGGTCAGGTTTAGAACACAGGAAAAAAGGATGACAAATTAAGATCTCTAAAGTGTAAGTATTTGGAAAACCTGCTGTGTCTTTAGGTCGAAAAGCACTGAAGTTTATTCACTGTAATTCAGACAAACACAACACTGTACTCCCATCATTAGCTTGTAGGGACGTATTTGAATGTTTGAAATGTTGAAATGTTTGAAAAAAGCTGGACGTCAAACACACCGACGCTCCCTGAGAGCACGTATCCAGCCTCCCCTGCCCCTCTGTAAGCTCATTGCCGGGTTGTTGTGCCCACCTCACTGGGAATACTGGGGGGGGGGAGTTAACTTTCGGCGCAAGCGAGGCGCCCGTTGCCTGCGCGCAGCGGCGGGACGATGCACCATCTGCTCCTCCCTCTGCCCAGCGAGGCCAGGGCAGCGCTGGCCATGGACCACCTGGAGCCGGAGAGCCCGCGGGGCCACCGCCGCCGCCTCACCTGCCCTCCGCCATCCCCGAGCCCCTCCTGCTCTCTCCAGACACGGGCGGCCGGCCCATCTCCTTGGAAATGGCAATGGTGAGCAGGCCTGCTGAATTAAGCATGAGCTGTAATTGAATCTCGTTAAAAGAAAGCAACTTGGGAACCTTACCTGGCGTTACGGGAGGCTTGGCGTATTGCTGGGCTGAAGGCTGCAGGCTGCAGCCCGCTGTTATCTGTAACAGAAGTATACAATCACAATGATTTAATTATGAGCCTTTTGAAGAACACCATTGCAACACAACCCTAAAGCTGATACACTATAATTCTCATTAGATAATTAGGTCAAATGACAGAGAGTAATGTTTCCCTGCTCTTTGGTGCTTTCCTAGCGAATAGCCTCAGAACAGGAGGCAGAAGTTCAGGAGATCAGTAAGGTATTTCTACTCCGACCCTAATACCTGATTTTGAGAGCGCTAATGACGGGTGCCTGCTGCCCCTGCCCGTATGAAGAGCCTTCGCCAGAGGCTGGTGGGGGGTTGCGGACGGTGGTGGAATGGTCTGCAGTGCCGGCCTTACCGCCCGTGACCTCCCTCACCAAACCAGTCCCCTGTCACTTGAGCACAAACTTAATGAGAAGCTCAAGGGCTTAACACCGGAGGTGAAAGCCTGGCCAGGGCTGTGCTACTGAGCACACGTCTGAAAAACCTCCAGTCCTGGAGAGACTTAGATACATAACCGTGCTTACTGTCAGCTTCATGCGAATCCATCTTTTCCAGTTCATGGCCCTCTTGCACAAATCACCCAGATGAGCAGCAAGCAATTTTTAATGGGAAGAGCCGTGATGTATGTTTGGCTTACTTTTCTCAGCGAACACATCATTCACCAAAATTAAAATTGATCAGGAAAAACGTTCCAGGTGGGCCCTGGCAGCATCCACAGACTGGGGGTGGTGCGGGGTGAGGCCGGGAGGCAGGCTCACCCCCCCGGCCACCCGCACCCAGGCCGGTCCCTTGCAGCACCCAACACGGGAGACGGAGGGGGCAGCCGCCGCCATCACCCCCCACCGCCCCTGTGGTGAACAGCACCCACCTGCCCTCCTGGCAACATCCTTGCGTTAACAGTTACCGTAAATGAAACTCACCAATATAGTTAGAGATTGCAAGCATATCTATTTTAGATGGAAGCCACATGGTTTTCTTGAGCTTTCTCTTTTAATTCAGCTGCCAAACCAAAAACTGCCTGTGCGTGCCTCGATGGGTCCCGGGCACAGGACACGCTCGGCGATGGCCATGCCGGCCCTCCGAGGGGGAGACCACAGATGAACCCTCCTCTGCTTCCCACCAGCGCTGTGCTGCCCTCGCCACTGCTGCACAAGCGCTTTATAGAGGGTTTGCACCGTCAAATGTTTAATTCTGTCCCCAGAGGTGCCGCTGATGACGGCGAGCGCCTTACTCAGGTCTTCCCCCAAAAGGTGTAGTGTATCCAAATGTAAATTATTTAGATGCTGCAACTGTACTTCACAGGAGTGGTTGAATGCTGATTGAGTCACTGCATTAACCACAAACATCACCTTTGCTTTGAAATTATGGGGCCTGATTCTTGGTAGACAATTTCACACTGCTCTGGCTGTGAGCCCACACGCTGAACCTGTCCCCAGGCTCCTCTGACATTAAAGATCCTTCAGAATGCTGGGATGTGAAGGGAGCTAAACCCAGCCCGTCTTTTTCCTCCTCCACAGAGGCTGCGAAAGCTGTTATTTGGAAACATGTTCCACCTCTTCAGCTGTGAATGGACAAAAGCATACTTCAGGTTTCGCGAGCCGTTCTCTGACCTGGCCTACGCTTTGGAGGCAGAAAAGGTAAACGTTTCGGTGCAGCGACGGGCACCACCTCCCCAGCGTCTCAGCCACTCATGGGAGCTGGCAGCCAGCGCGGGGTGCCTCAGCGGTGCGCATGCCTGCTCCCCGTGCTCTGCATGCCTGCACCCCGTGGCAGCACCCTGCACTCTGCACCCCACGCCTGCTCCCCATGCTCTGCGTGCCTGCACCCCGTGGCAGCACCCTGCACTCTGCACCCCACGCCTGCTCCCCGTGCTCTGCGTGCCTGCATCCCATGCCCTGCACACCTGATACTGACAGCGGGATGGCTCATACCGGCCAGGGATCGCTGTGATTTCCAGGAGATCGACATCGCACGTGCTAGTTCAGGCTCCTTAGCACTGGGAAGTGTTGTTTCTGTTTCTAGGGGGGAACAAGAGCCATTCTGATGGCTGTACAAGCGCACATCATTAAATACCTGCTCTTTGTAAGAAACACAGAATATACTCACCTGGAAAGGTAAGAAGTTCAGCCTTCCCACGGAACATACAGAAACTATTTCCTTGCATTATTTGGGCTGAGACAGACTAGCACCAGCCTCTAGGTTTAACTGAACTAGACTCAAGTTCAGGTTTGCAGCTACAGGTGGGGATTTGCACGCAGGAGAAAAGCCTCGTCTGACTCCCAGGAAAGGCTTTTTCCCACCAAAGCATTTGTTTTTGTAACGGTGGCGCTTGCTTCCTCATCCCACTCCCTGGCTGTGGTCACAGCCTGCGGCAGCGCTTGGGCAGCATCGGCACTGCGTGGCTGCTCACCAGGCTGCCGGCCGACACCGGCCCTGGGTGCCGAGCACGCTGCGGGCAGCATTGGGAAGGGGAAGACGGAGCCCAGCCCTCGGTGCCGGGGACACCCACGCAGCAGCCCCAGCCGGGACGGAAGCCCCCACGGCAGACACGTGGGGAAGGAAGGAAGCACGTCCACACCAGCAGCAGCAACGGCACCAAGCGAAAAGTGGAAATTTCAAAGACGATTGGCACAGCTCGATGTGCAGCTGCCTTCTGCACAAATTCCCTCATGTCTTTGCATTCCCTCTCGTTAACAGCTGCACAATCCTCCCAGACACCGGATAACCCAGGCGGGGCAGGATCTCTGGGGTCCGATCCAGCCCTCGGCTGGGAAGGAGCCCGTTTCACGCCTCAGGGTCGGGGGGCTCTCAGCAGCCCCGCGGACGGACCCTTGGCACAGTCCCCGCCAGCGTCCCTGCCCCATGCCCCTGTCTCCTGCCCTGCAGGCTGCGCAGGATAAGCCGGCAGGAGCAAGGGGAGGCGCTGGCTGCGGCCCTGGCAGACACCCTGTGGGCAGCAGGAGGAGGTGGGAGAGCCGTCACCTGCCTGGTCACCGCAGCCGTCCACCTTATGCCCAGCGGAGATTACAAAGCTGACAACTTCACAGAAAGAGTGAGTATGAAAACATCTGCTGCAAAGAGGATTTTCTTTAAAGACATTTTCGGCCCGCAATTTTTAAAGACAAGTAATATAAAATCTCATACACCTGTTCCCTAACTTACGGTGCACCACAGATTGTGAGCACTTTAGACCCACGTCCCAGCTGGAGCCTGTAAGACAGTTCTGCCTCCTCGTAGAGGCTTTAGGTGAGTCCAGAGCCCGAAGCCGTTCCCTTCCATTAAAGGCTGATCCTTCTTCTCCCTCAAAAGGAGAAACCTGTTAATGTGAAGCTGTTCCTCTAACTCTTTGTATAGAGCTGAACTCCTTGGTTAGGAGCGGGCAGAGTAGACTTTTCCGTTATTTTTGTGTTTGTCTAAAGGAAACACTGGATTAAAGAGCTCAGCTTTTTGATATATTTAATGTCTCCTTTACAACATCTTTCCCTACACTCGTGCCCGACAGATCCAGCTGTTCGAGTTCTCTGAGAAAGCAGCAGCTCAGGAGTTCATCTTGGACCATATAAACTGTGTAAGTATGGGGCATTTGCTTTATCCTGAGTTATTCTGTTGCTTGCTTACAGCTCAAAAGTGGACCTTATGGAGATCAATAGTATTGCCTTCAGCAGGACGTTCAGACTGTTCATGTACAGTTAGTTCATGGATCATTTCTAACCTTTCCTATAGGGGTTGATCCTGCTCCCACTAAAATCCCCAGGACTTTACCCACCGATGTCAGCACTCTCAGTCCACAAGCTGAAACAGGGGCAGGATTTTGTACATTACTCAAAGAGAAAATATGGNAAGCTGCTTCTTTCCTTTTTTTACCTGGTCCTATTCAACAAAATTAGTTACAAAATCTTCCTGGAATAACACCTTACTCATTTGGCTCAACATACTCACGTAAGGTTGTATTAAAGCAGAGGAATTGTTTTAATTAAACATCATATACCTGCCGTAATTCTTTCCCTGTGATTGATTGATTACTTCTTTTTCCAGTTCAAAGGTGAAGGAAGTCATGGAGTGATCCTATTCTTATACAGTTTACTTTTCTCTAGGACGCTGGAAAGGTATATTTCCTTTTTTAAACATTTTCCTCTAGCATAGTTACATCTTCTGAAATGGTCTTTCCCTTGATTTACTTCATTGTCCGTTCTGAGTCGAACGTGGAGAAGCAGCTGTCCAGGAGGCAGATGCAGGCCCGCTGGCCGTGTGTTGCTGTACACCCCCAGTATCTGCTGTACACCCCCAGCATCTGCCTGCACGTCCAGGAGCAGGCAGGAGGGGCAGCAGAGGAGAAGCCCTTTGCACACACAGCAAAAATAATGCGCTCTGTAAAACCAGGAGTTTTCCCACTGACAGCGATAGTCACTGTCACAGTCAATTACACTTAAACGGGAAAATCACAGGAAGTTTATTTAAACACAGAAGAGCGCTGCCAGTGTGACTATGCTGGCAGAGGTAACTGATAGGGCCTTTCTAAACCCGATGTAATTAGATGGGGGTAAAAATGCTTTAGAAAGGTACAGAGGCATATTTATACCAATGTGAAACATGATTCATGCTAATGTGACACTATGACAGCTATTTAGCAAAAAATTGCACTGCTACTTCGAACAGTTGTATTCAGGCTACAGCTGGTGTAATCGAGGCCTTTCAGCAGTAATTGTGCCGAGGGAAATCCCGGCTCCGTCTGCAGGGGGTTTGAATCTGACCCTAAATTTGAATTGTAATAGGAACAGATCTGAAGCGCAATTGCTCCAGCTGAGCATAAACCCGCTGCTGTGCCAGGATAGCACCGCTGTGTGCCGACAGCACAGAGAAATAAACCAGTCCGTGGAATTTCTTCCTGCTTCCTGCTAATCCGACAGTGATCTATAGCCGTCACCTCAGGCACTGATCCGGGTGCTACCATAACACTTTGTGCTTGGTCATACAGGGTCCAAGAAGATTTAGACTGCACAGCAACACCTCTGCTAAAATTCAGTTTTGGAAACATCACCTGTACACAGGTGAGATTAGCCTCATTTCTCAAGTTTTCTTTTTTTATTACTCCCACATTTGATTTAGGAAAAAAATTCTCACTTGTTAATCCAATGGAAAAAAAAAAACCCATAAGGCCCTAGAAAAATATTTTGCAAATTTTAGTCGTGACTGTTCATTTAAAAAAATGGATGATGATGATGATGACCATGACGACAATAATAATAATAACAATAAAGCCACAGGTAGCCTGGTGTTCCTTTGCTCACGGCGGGCACAACAGAGCTGGGAGCGGGACACCAGCTGCCGTTTTGCAAAGGGCTTTTGCTGCACTGCCGCGTGGTGTGACCGCGGGCTGTTTCCCCGCAGGCCGTGCTCAGCCTCCTCCTAACGGGTCGAGCGAGCCCGCGCGAGCTTGACGGCGGCCAGGAGCCGGTGCCCGGCGGCGGGGGCACCGAGGCATGGCGGCGGCGGGGCCCGGTGGGCTACCTGCGCTGGGGCAGGGGGCAGGAGGAGCGGCAGGTGAGCGCCGGCCCGGCCCCGCGGGCGGGAGGCCCGTGCCCGATGCCCGCACACCAGGCGTCGAGGCTTCGGGGACAAGGCCCGCGCTGGAGGCGAGGCTGCACCCCTCTCCCCAGGTGTGCCCCGGGCTGAGGACGCCCCGGCTGCCCGTCTGGCTGTGCAGCGTCGCCGGGAGGCACGGCGTCCTCTTCGGCACCGACAGCCAGCTCCTCTCCGACTGGAAAATGGAGAGAGTGTTCCACCTGTACTTCTACAACGGGCAGCAGGAGCAGACAAAAACAGCCCACCTAACGATAGGTACGCACCCGAGCTTACCGGGGAGGATTTGAGGTGTGGATGTCACACACAGACCGTGCATAGAACTGTATACGTGCATAGTTAGGGGCGGTCTAGCTACGCATACAGTTCGATGGTCTGTATTTAATCTATACCTCCATACACTGCATATAATATTAACCTTTCACGGAACGCGAGGAGCCTACTCCGAACAACAGTAAAAAGACACGAATGAAAACCTGGCTGTGAAAGGACTGTGACCGTTTTGGAAGGGGTAATGCTCTCAAGCAGGTGGCCTATGGCTGGGAAGAGCTGTAGGATTATTTTCTGTAGAAGTTGTAACTCCCGAGTCCCTGTGTAAACCCCAGTTTGCTGACACCCTCCTCCAGTCCACGGCTGGTTCCTGGGCATGGCGGGTGCTCGGCACGGGGCGAAGCCGAGGCCGTGCTGTTCTCCAGTGCCGGGGGGGCCGAGCGGGGCTCCGGTGGGCAGGCACCGGGTGAGCTGCCAGCGGGACAGAGTCCATCCCACCCATGGAGCACGCAGGGGGAACGGCCACCGGGCTCACCTCCCCAGGCACAGAGCCCACGGTCTCGTCCCAGCGTGGAGGCCACTCAGGACTTCGCCATTTTCACCCCTGCTCCCAGATGTGGCCCAAGAGTTTTTATTGGAGAAGTGACAGTTTTTCAGGATACAAGATGCAACTGTCGCTTCTGCGTTAAATACTCAATACGGACATATGGTTTAAAACCGTGTTTCATCTTCCGTTGCTGTTAAGCCCACACCAGTCCAATACGAATGCCCTGCTGACTAAGCGTCCTAGAACATCTAGTAGGAGAAGGGAAATCCACAGAAACCCACCCCTCCCATGGGACAAATCCCAGGAGAGAATGTTCCTGTAAGTGCAAAGTTTAAATACAACGGGAAGCAGAATCATTTCATGATCTACTCAAAATTTTGAATAAACCTATGTCTAATGCAGCGATGCTGGCATGCAGGACGGGTTAACAGCCTGTTTTCAGCATCTAACTTAGACTTCAGTTTGTATTTTCCTGCCCAGCAGCCAGGTGCCACCACAGCCCTCGTGTTCCCCCTCAAATTTTAAATCCACACCAGGAAGAGTGAACTCCTCCTCGTAGCATGAAACGGGTTGCGAACCAGGCTGCGTGCTTAGGATGAGTTTCTTGTTTCCCCGTGCCACTGTGCACCGTTTACCTTCACCTTCTGAATGCCCAGCCCCTTTTCCTCGCTCCCCTTTCGCTACGGCATTTGAAGTAAAGCAAGAAACTTGAAAACACCACACTAAAGGCTAAATTTGCAGGAAAGAAGAGTGAATCAAGATTCACGGTCATGATATGCACCGTGGCCACAGATAAGGATGAGCGCATCTGTTCAGAAAAACAACATGTAAATGTACCTTGCCAGGCTGTATTTATAGCACCTGAAGTTCCCGAGGCGGGGGCCCGGGCAGCGCGGGGGGCATCCCCCACCGGCCTGGGGAGGCCGAGTTGGCGCTGCCCCTAGCTCCCTCCTGGGGCAGGGCAGGCAGCGCACCTGCAGCAATCCAGTCGGTTCTGCTTTTAACCTTTTCTACAACTTTTCTGAAGGGGGGTGTGGGGGTTTTTAGGCTTTTTTTTTTAACTGCATTTCCTTTTCAGACACTCATTCGCATCACTGGGAAGAGGACCGAAGTGAAGAGCCAAGCAGCCCAGGGAAGAGGCGTCCGGCCGTGGAAATGGCAATCAGGACCAAGTGGGCAGGCGCGACCGTCAGCTGGAACGGGACAGACCCCTTCTTCTGAGGAGTCACGGCATCTCCCGCTCGCTGCCAACTCCACTCAACACTGCAGTCTGGAGGAGAAAAAAACGCTTTCGCCAACACAACAGCCTACGGCACCTTGAGCGGATGCCCTGTTCGGCAAGGCATTACACCCACTCCAAAACCCCACACCGGCAAGGAACAATCACTAACGACACTGCCTCGCTGCACACACTTTCCAGGTGGTAGGATGCAGGTTGTTCTGTTTCCCATGACAGCTGGCAGACAGAGTAAAGAGGGTGACAAATTGCTTTCCTCCCATGCCAGGCAGAGATGTTAAAGAAATCAAGGTGTCTCTTAAGAGTGCCGTGGAAGTGAAATCAATATTGAGCGTTGACAATACTGTGTGCATCTGGTTTATTTAATCCAGTGCGTGCAACTAATTTAGCTGTTTGCAATGAGTAAGGTTTCCTCCCAGCTCTCTGCAGCTGTCACTTCTGCAACCGGGTCTTCCTCCTGCTTCAACAGGATCCCAGCCAGGCTGGCTCACGGAGCTGTCCGGCACCCCACGCAGCAGTGGGAAAGCACGGCTTGTACATGGGGATCGGGGCAAAAGAAAGTCTCATGAGGTGCTCCTTGCTGTGAATTCATCGATTTTACTGACTCTGAGCGTGGCCAAGGCCTGGCACTCTGCAGCAGCTTGGCAAGCGCGGGCAGGGCACATCGCTCCTCGCTCACGTTAACCACTTTCCACTTCCTTTTTTATAGACATCACCCAAAAAAGACCTATTAGTCATACCAAAATGTCTGTTGCTAATGACAACTGTATTGAGAACAATAAACCTTTCTGCAAGTGATCCAGAAGTTTGGTTTAAGTGATTTGAATTTAAAAAAAAAAAAAAAAAAAAAGTGGTCACAACCAGCCTGAGATTCAGCCCGGCTGGGACAAGGAGCGCACTGGTTAGCAAGCTAACGTGGGGTCTGCACTTGTCATTGCCCCCCTTCTTCAATTTTTGCTCAATTCAGAGCTCCCCCGAGTGCGTGGCATCCCCGCTGCAGAGCTGTGGGTCAGCCGAAGCTCTGCAGTCCCCGGGTGCCCGCAGCCCCGGTGACACCGTGACAGGCGTACCACCACCGCGCAGAAGGGCCTGGGGCAGGGCTGGGAGCCCCCAAAACCTGGGGGACATTGGCAAGACGGCAGCCCCCAGCGCTGGCCGCAGAGCTGCCAGCACAAGCCAGAGCCAGAGGGTGCTGGCAGGTGACAGGCAGCCTGCCCGCAGGCAGGAGGGCACCCTGTGCCCCCCACCACCAGAACCTCCTGCCCGACCGGGGAGGCCACGCTGGCCACCCAGCAGCACCCTGGGCTGCCTGGAGCCGGGGACAGGAGGGTGGAGAAGAGCCCACGCTAAGTCAGGGGCCTTGCAACGAGACGCTGCAAGACAGCACCTATTTTAACTGGGGAATACCAGCATGCCCCTATGCAAATAATGAATTAATAACGAATGAATGAAACTGTGCGGTAAACGCTAACGAAACTCGGTCACCCAGCACAACGCGCTATATCGTGAGGCTCTGCATGCCATATAATAGCTAAAGGGGTTACCTCGGAGAGAAAAGGATGCAAAGCCCAGCCTTCCAGAGCCGTTTTCCACGGCGAGGCGGCAGCACCAGCCCTTTCTCTTGCTGCCGACAAGCCATGGGGATGGTCACGCGCCTGGCCCTGCCTGCACCGGCTCCCACTCGTGCCGTGCCGCAGAGAGGGGCCCCAGGGCTGCCGGGGCCGCGCCAGCCACTCATCCTGCCGTGACCGCACCGGCGACTCCGGCCACCGGTGCCGACCAGGGAACGGGGCGTCAGGAGCAGGGTCCCCCGTCCCTTCGGCCGCACCATCGCCCCCAGACCCGCTGCCTCCCACCCCGGCCCCTGCTCACCCGCAGCCCGCTGCTCCCCGTCCCACTCACAAAACCGGGTGCAGCAAACGCCCGACTGATTGCTAAAGGCAGAAAAAGGAAGAGAAACCGTGCTGCACCAGACTGCAGGAACACTCGCCCTCACTGCCTCCCTCGGGCTTTCATCCTTCTGCCCCCACGTCTTCATGGCTTTTTATAACCTTCTTGCGGCGCAGGGCTAAATTTGAGCTGCTCGTTTCCCTCAATGAGAACTGAGCCCTTGCTCATTTCTGTGCGGTAACACCACGCTTATGGGTGCTTTAAAAATAAGCAGCAATAATGACACAATCTGGCCATTAGTCAAACTTGTCTGAAAAACCCCCACAGCTCCAGCACGTCAGAAAGCTCTGTCCTCGTGACAGGGACAACAGCTACAGATTTTCACTTCTAGTCTGGAAATTTCTCTGCAGAAGACAACTAAACCTTGCAAAACCCCAGACACATCCCACGGATACTCAGGGGTGCTATCATGCCCCGAAATACAGCAATATTTGGGGGGATCAGGGGCTACCGGGCAAGGAATGCAAGCAACAAGTCCAGGCTCACACAAATGAAACTCATGCCACGCTTTGGCACCTTGCACGAGCCACTCTCCAGGAGGAAACAAGTATCAGAGCCTCTGGCAGCTCGCAGACAAGCTGCAGGTTTTTACCTCCAAGGGAGTCGCACAAGAAAGAAGAAACGGGGTCAGCTGCATGAAAAGGTGTTTGGGGCCACACGTGACCTCCGGAGATAATCTCCCCGTTAACTTTCCCGGCAGGTAGGGACAGCGGCAGCTCTTCCCCGCGTGGATGCACCGGCATCTGTAAGTCTCGGCTGGGCGCTGACGCTTCCCTCCCAGCCACCCTCCCGCCGCCCTCCCCTTCCCGGCCACGTAGCTTCAGAAAGCGGTGGAAACGCCCGTCACCCGCGAGGTCCCTCTCCTGCATGGACCCAGTCACCGATGGGCGATGGGCTCTGAAGCTGCAGAGGAGACAAGCAGAGCTCACTTACTTATTTTTTTTACCACTGTTTTACAAATCATCTTTTTAATGCAAACAATTAATCCTATGGCGTAGACGCAGTAACCTGCGGCGCTGCCGGGAGCCAGGCTATGGTTATCTCCAGAGACCGGCGTCTTTGTCAGCAGACGATCGATCGCGGGGGAAGCCAGCGGCAGCCTCACACCTTTCTGGCACTTACTCAACCAGCTCAGAGCCCGACTTGTGCTTTCCCATTTATCTCAGGCATAAGAAATGGACTCTGATATTCAGAGCATCCTTTTTGCACCTTGTTTATCTAAGAGGAGTCTTTGGGCTTGCTAAAAAAAAGTGGGATAGCCACGTTCTGACACTTAAAAAAACCCAAACGTATACATACAGCTTAAATAACATGTTTTTAAATTACCCTGTATTATTGAAAGCAGAGAAACACATTTTATTTGTGAAAGCATCCACACGGTTCCAGTCTACTTGTGAAAAGGCTCTTATTTTTCCTCTTTCCTATATCACAGAATATATAATAAACCATAAACCAAGTAAGAGGTCTTCTCCGAGACCACAGGACTACTCTGGCCTTGTTTTCATGCCAGGCCATGGGATCGGGGGGAAAAGGACTCGGCGCTCCAGGATGGAGAGTCGAATCTCAGGGCTTTGATTCTCTCATCTCAAAAGACACACTCATATGCCTGTGACAAAGTTCCTCAACAGTTTTTACAACCCAAGTTCTCTGTTTTGTTTTGATGTAACCTACAGATAAAAAAGACAGAGAGAAATTTCTCAAAATCTTAGTAACTCGGTAGCCTTTTTTAGTCTACCTATTGTATGGCCACATGATTTCTAGAGAAAATGGTACAAACACCTCAATTATACCACGTCTGAATCTATTAAACGTCTTTTTTTCCCAGCAGTCAGCTATCAAGAGTTTGGCTTTCTGGTGTGAATTCAGTTTTAATTGGAACCGGTTTGGTAAGCCATTGGTGAAGATCTTAAGCCTAATTTTATTCCAAAATGCCAAAATACCATCATTCTTTGAGAGTGATTTTATTTTTTTTTAAACTACTCGGTGCAACTCGTGTGTCTTTCCTTAGTGCCGTCTAACTTCTGGGGCTGATGGAGAGACGGCTGTCATAGGCTTCATTCAGCGCAGTGCTTGCTTCCTATAAAAATTCAGCAAGAATTCAGGCGCTCGTTCCCATTTGCGCTTTCTTGGTGCAAACGTTCCTGGTGAGGTCCACCCTATGATCTTGTGAATTTGCACCTTATGAAGTGCAAGGCTTTTTCGTTACACTCGAATGCACGGTGCATTATTGAACGATTTCTCAAACTAGTGAAGGAAAACAACCCATAAAACACTCTGTCAGAACTGTATACAGAAGGATTTTTTTCTCATTTCTTGGCCTGTGCCATCTTGCAAGGTTTAACAGAACTTTACAAACATGAGGAAAAGAATCAGGCTTTGGCTAATAAGGCACCTTCTTTTTAATCAAAGTCGAGTACAGATAGCGCCTTAATTGAAAATTGAAAATTTTGCGAGGCCTGGAGTCAAGAACGAGTCGCAGAGCTACACATCCTAAAGGAACTTTGATAGTAACACCGCTTCACGGACGCGTTAAAAATGTACAGTGTGGGCAGCTCAGAAGAAAGGACAGATCCTTTAAGGACAAGAAGCCTCAGAGCCAAATTGCAAGGAGAACTCTCGGGAAAATAATATAGGTGAGAAAAGCGCGCCCATTTTGCCAACAGGGGAAATAACCTTGTACAACAGAGCTCGTGTCTGGTCACCCCGACTGGATATGCTGCACAGGGGCACCGGGCAGGATTTTGTACGAAACAGGCGAGCATCGCGACTACACCCAGAGCGAGGAGAGCCATGATACCACAGGCGCTTATTGTTGAATATTGAACAATAAGCCTATTTGCAAATATGCCTACTTAAAGCAAACATTCCTCTTTTTTTTGTCAACCTTGCTGTAACGGGGAAGGGATTTTGGAAGATTTCTGTCCTGAGACTTCAGCATCTTCACCTCTCCAGTGTTCCTGAAACAGAAGACGTGTGAAGTACCGTGGGTTTTTTCTGCCAAACTTCTTTTATCTGGGGAATGAAAACAGCCCAACTTCATCCTTTGCCTGGTGCCCCACGAGTCAAACCGCAACTAAGAAAACACCTCATTCTAAGCGACGTTTCAAGCCAGCCCCAAACATCTTGGGCTGCTCTTTCTCACATTTTCACTGGCACAGCACCCCGCCAGCACGCATGGCGTCGGCCCGCGCCCAGCTCGCGGAAGCCACGCTCGCGTTTGCAGCGGTCGCCTCCGTCACCCCGCTGCGGTCCCATCGGTCACAACACACGTGTGCCAGCCCATGTCGCGACCCGTGTACGGAGATGGTCCCCGGGGGGGGGGGGGTCGGCCC
>VZTL01067464.1:0-15560 GCA_013400535.1 Scopus umbretta | reverse complement strand
TTCTATGATTCTATGATTAAAGGAACTTTTGTGAGAAATTTCTTCAGAATTAAAAAAATGTAAGTAGACATAGCACCTCACTGATTTTCTCTGGCATGACAAACATGAAATTATCCAAAAGTTTCTGGACACCATCAGATCCTTCTGATTAATCTCATTAAAAGGACTTCAGAAGTTTGATTATGATGAGTGTAGACCTGCTATAAAGAACATATGTCCAAGAAAAAGGGGTCCTTGTTCCTGAAATTTTCTTCTGAAAATCTGAAAATTACTGTAGATGACAAATGAAAACTATCTTTTGTGTGAAAGTCTGAGAGAGTTATGGAGGTTTGGAGATGGATTAGGCTGCAAATTAAGTTAATCTGATTCAGTCCGGGGTATAATGCATTGCTGAAGGAGATTGTTAATGCTGCCATCTTTGACCACAGTTGACAACTGTTTTCAGGAAAACACTGCTGAATCATTAATTTGTACAGGTAAATATAAATATACATATACTTATTTTGTTTTTACATAAATATATAAATATATGCATACTGTGCATACATAAACAAAATACAAAGTATGCATATATTTATATATTTACATAGATGCATAAAATGTTTTAAGGAACCTAAAATGTAGACTAATGCCTATAGTCAATCTGAAATGAATAATTAAATAAGTCATATTGATACAGTAGATTCTCTTTTCTGTAGTTGTTGGTATTTCACTTCCTCTGCTAGGAAAGGGAGGATTTCAAATTTCATCATCTGTCCTGGTTTCAGCTGGGATAGAGTTAATTTTCTTCCTAGTAGATGGTGCAGCACTGCGTTTTGGATTTAGGATGAGAATAATTCTGATAACACTGATGTTTTAGTTGTTGCTGAGGAGTGCTTAAATGTTAGTCAAGGACATTTTCAGCTTCCCATGCTCTGCCAGTGAGAAGCTGGGAGGGGGCACAGCCAGGACAGCTGACCCAAACTGGCCAAAGGGCTATTCCATACCATCTGTTGTCACGCTCAGTATAGAAACTGGGGGGAGTTGGCTGGGGGTCAGCGATCGCTGCTTGGGGCCTGGCTGGGCATCAGTCAGTGGGTGGTGAGCAATTGCATTGTGCATCACTTGCTTTGTATATTATTATTGCTATTATTATTACATTGTTATTACTACTACTGCTATTTTACTTTATTTTATTTCAATTATTCAACTGTTCTTATCTTAACCCACGAGTTTTCTAACTTTTACTCTTCTGGTTCTCTTCCCCATCCCACCGGGAGTGAGCGAGTGCTTAGTTGCTGGCTAGGGTTAAACCACAACATCATCTGAACTTAAAGTTTCTGTAGGGACTGTCTTTGCTGGTTTTTTTTAAATGTGTATCAAATTAATGTTGGGGACTGTCATTGCTGCAGCAGACTGCGAGCAAGACCTGTGATTAAAAGCTTGCTCTGCTAAAGCCAAGGTCATTGGCAAACAGCACCACAAAACTTGAGGGACTGGCAAAAATGACCTGATATCACAGACAAGAAATATAGAAACAAAAGTTTTATGAGGAAGTATATGTTTCTAGGAGTATCTTGTGCTTCACTGAAATGAAAATAATAAGAAAATAGACTGCTAGCAGTTCAATACACTTCTGCTGCTTATTGTTTCGTGTCTCATTTTGTATTCTGAGGCTTCAGGAGGGCTTCAGCAGTGCAGATACTCACTTCTTGGCATTCTGTTAGTGACAGACAGTTTTATTCAATGAGCTATATAGGTGTTCACTCAAAAGATACACAGCTTTCTGGTTGCCCTTTGTGCACACACTAAAAAAAAAAAAAGGATCAGAAGTGCCAAGAATTCATGCAGTTTGATTTAAATATCAATAAAATTGAGTATTGCTTATGACCTCTGACTTTTAAGCTTTTAGGGTGCACTTAAGTCATCCCCTTTGATCACAGTTAAAAAACAGTTGGTCCTTTCCTATACCCTGAGGATCCATGATCATCTGAGATGGGGGACTGTGGCACATGGTGCCCTGGATAGCCATGATTTGAATTGGTGATGCAGATGCTTCCCAAGCAGATTTCAGGAGCTCGTCTTTAAGAAAAGCAGCAAATAATGCTGCTTCCACAGACTGGAAGTGCCTAGCAGTAGGGCTTATGATTTTTGAAGCTTTTACTCTTCAGCTCACTTCCTTGTAACAAGACAAACTTCTTATTGTAATCTCATGTCCCTGGGAATGGAGGCTTTAACAAAAATGCTAAACATAACCAGACTTGCCATAAAACAACAAGACTTGGCAATATCATGAGCAATTGCATTGCTTCAAGCAAGCAAAGCAGAGAACACAACAGCAGTTGCTTAAACTGGCCTATTAATCTTTAAAAGTGTTCCTGGATGCAGGTAGGAACATTCNATACCAATTTTTTGGGTTGCCCTTTTGGCACACAAAAAAAAAAAAAAAAAGGATCAGAAGTGCCAAGAATTCATGCAGTTTGATTTAAATATCAATAAAATTGAGTATTGCTTATGACCTCTGACTTTTAAGCTTTTAGGGTGCACTTAAGTCATCCCCTTTGATCACAGTTAAAAAACAGTTGGTCCTTTCCTATACCCTGAGGATCCATGATCATCTGAGATGGGGGACTGTGGCACATGGTGCCCTGGATAGCCATGATTTGAATTGGTGATGCAGATGCTTCCCAAGCAGATTTCAGGAGCTCGTCTTTAAGAAAAGCAGCAAATAATGCTGCTTCCACAGACTGGAAGTGCCTAGCAGTAGGGCTTATGATTTTTGAAGCTTTTACTCTTCAGCTCACTTCCTTGTAACAAGACAAACTTCTTATTGTAATCTCATGTCCCTGGGAATGGAGGCTTTAACAAAAATGCTAAACATAACCAGACTTGCCATAAAACAACAAGACTTGGCAATATCATGAGCAATTGCATTGCTTCAAGCAAGCAAAGCAGAGAACACAACAGCAGTTGCTTAAACTGGCCTATTAATCTTTAAAAGTGTTCCTGGATGCAGGTAGGAACATTCTGGTTGGTCTCAAAAGAGGGAGTTATTTTTCTTGTCAGAAATTTTAATGTTCAAGTCAGTTTTCAAAAGCCTTTGTATGGAGCTTTTTAATGTCATTGGAGTCTAGTACAGACCCTTAAATTTAGGACCCACTTTCTCATGCATTTATCTCCAGCGTAGCATTTATCTCCTTATATTGAAAGGAATGTTACGGTATTCTTATAGTTGGGACAGAGAGACAGAGCACCAGAAATGAAGGAAATTATTAAAATTAACTGTACTATTATTGTGACATTGTATTCTTAATCGTGCCTTTATCCCCATGCTTTGTCTTTGTTCACAACCACTATGTGGAATATTTGGATAATAAAGTACAATCCTGTTTTGGCTAGAGGCTACGTTGCATCTGTTCCTCATACTGGATTATGTGGGCTTTTGGTACAAACTGTCTCTCCTATTTGCATACATTTCCTAGTAATATTAGAACTACCACCCCAAGAAAAGGTTGGTTTTGCAGGGTTTGTCACATTAGGGTGTCCATGGTACAAAAGTCAGAGAACTACAGAAGAACGAACAGTTTTAGCATGATCAAGCCAGGCCAGACCTGTCCATTTTATGTGTAGAAATCCCCATCAACATTACAAGAGCCTTCTCAACAGATACTTGCTTTCTTAACCCATGTATTCGTCGACTGCTTAGAGGCTGTATACAGTGGTGAGGTACTCAGGCGCATGAGTCCCTTCTGCTTTGGGTATCAATAAATGAAATATTGCCAAATAGTGTGGGAAGAGCTTTCTACAGCTGTTTAAGGCAGTTTCTCTCTGAGGGAAGGTATGTTGGTGGCAAATTTTAATTTTGTAGTATTTCAAATCTATGCATAGATCTATAGGGATTTCAGCAATTTTGTTTAAAAACAACAGGAAAAAAAAAGATAGGTTAAAATGTTCTTGCTGAGACTCAACATTGCTTTACGTTATAAACTCCTTTTTCAAATGTTCGTAGTTTTATGAACCTTTTGGACAGAATTTTTTTATGGCCCATGGTAGGAACTTTTTCATATTTTTTTTACACCAAGACTTTTTCAAGCCCTCTTTTACCTTTCCTGGCTCTCTGTCCTCAGAAGTTTCCTACAGCATTTGTGCTGGTGGCTATATATGGCCTGCCAATGATGTTTCCAGTTCTTCACTATTACAGTTATGTTTCGGTTTTGTTTTGATTCTTCATTTCAGTCAAAATCAGGTATGTCTTGAGTGAGGACACAGCAGTTTTCACAAATCCTTGACTTTGCACAAACCCTTATACTATTCCCAGTCTTCAAAACTGAAAATAGTGCTCACAGTTTGCCATGACTCCAAACCTGTGTTGTCTCATACCTCTGGATCATCAGGGGGAATAGGTGAGAGCAATTTTCAGACTAAATGATCAGCTTAATCACATGCCAAGGGCTCCATCAGAGCACAACAGCTTTTCTGGGTAGTCATGACTTCTTTGTGCTCATGTTGAACTTCCTATGACAAGTGATGAGTAAGGCTCATATTGATCCAATCACCTGTCTCATGCCGGTTTTTCCTTTGGGCTTGGAGCTTATTTCTGCCATACTGTTACCTCCCTGGGCTGTTTCTCAGACAGAGACTACCACAAAAGAGAGGTAGACCAAGCAAAAGGCATAAGCCATGGACCTGGCATTTGAGCATGGATCTGAATATTGCCAAAGACCAGAGTTCATCTTTAGGGGCAACAAGTTTCAGAACACAGACCCTTGCTGGTTCTTATGACTTGTTCCTATAACTAAAACTAACACTGCATGAAGAAGACAGCAGTATGCTTCTCTTGTTGACTTCTTGCCTTCTGGCTTTCTAAAGACATTCCACTTTGCTAGTTCAGTAAATCTGATTTTAAAATTGCCTGTTTTGCAAGGCAAGAAACAGATCCCTGAGCATGTGGCAAATTAAACACACAGAGGAACTATTTGTATCATTTAGGTAGATCACCTACCTGTTTTTCAAATAAATTTCTAAAAGTTCTTTTGTTCATTTTTAAAAAATAAAATAAAATGAAATCTGACAATACTCTGTAGCCCAAGGAGTACAAGTGAAAGAAGAAAACGGTACTCATACACCTCTTTTTGGGGGGTGGGTGGGGGCAAAGGGTGGCATGTAATATAATGGTTAACAAGTGTTGCAGTGTGTATTGATTGGGAAAAAAATAGATTAAATCCATGTAACCTTCTAACAGTAGTTGTGCTTGATATAGAAATCCTTTCCTGTAGTCATGGTCTGATGTCATGGTTACACAATTTGCTCAGTCTGTGAACCTCTAATCTTAGTGAATGAGAACCATGAACTTCTCACCTTACCCCCCAAAATGACTGCCTTTTTACCTCTTTTAACCACTCTCAGCCCATGATGCTGGGGTTACCTCACAGTCTATGTCTGAAGATCTTGATATTGTGAATTTTCTCTTTTAGTAGTAATTAATTTATGTGTATCACGTGGTTCCTCTGGTCTAGTGTGCATTGGGTTTGTTGCCACAGAGAGATGAATTTGCTAGGTGCAGTCTATCAGCCAGTTCAGACAGCTGAATAGTCCCAATAGAGTCAACCCATAAGCTTTAATTTAAGAATGCTCTTCATGTAATCTCTTCACCGGGGTGCTCAGGATGAGGACAAGATACTGACTATTGCATTTTCAGCAGCCACCTCAACCTAGAGAGCTTGCCTGGAAGCAGCATGGTTCATTGTTCCATCGCATTGGCAGGAATGTCACAATTATTGAGTGGGCTACCTTCGATCTCTAGTTCATGGGGCAGGTAAAAGCCATCTGTGTAACACTGAAGCAACAATTCAAATTAAAAACAAACAGAAAAAAAATTGCTTCAATAATCAATATTCAAAAGTGATCGTCCCAATCAAGACAGTGTGGGAGCTAGTGACACAAGTTTCCCTATTTGCCAATGGACTTCTTCAGTATTATCCCAGGCTTTCCAAACCAATTTGTTCAGTAGTTGTGAGAGGAGATAGAACATAACTGGTCACACACAGAGCAAGCCAGGATCAAAACCTGTGGTTTCAGGAAATAACAGGGTGGAAAACTGAGGTTATGCTGCCAATGGGAGTCTTTGGCTAATAGCTAATGCTCATGCTTCGAAGTACATCTACAATTTGAGCAGGTTTTGTTAACACCGGAACACATCATTTGTATCTAATGAGGATTAATGTCTCCTGAAATCAGATACTAAGGAATGTGTGTGTCTCTTGTCCATGCCAACGCAACTGAATCTTAACTACAAGCTTAATTGCATGTAGGGAATTACAAGGAAATGTACTTTTTTTTGCCTAGCATTATGCATATTATCTTTTATTACCTATTGACCAGGTGTTTATTTGAAAATCTTTTCTCCTCACTGTTAAAAACAGAAACTGGGTAGCAAGTTGGAACTAGAGCATCCTTGTTGCTCTTAGGAAATGGGATGGGAATGTTTATTGTCTCAGCCTAATTAATGCTCTTTTATAATAAACTTTATAGTACATATCAATATCGTAAAAAGTGTTAGGAAGGGCTAGGTACCACACAAGCAACAATAAAGTCAAGATCTCTATTATGCTTTGCCAGGCCTTTGTGCTCTCGCCTCTTTCTGTGAAATTTCAAGTGTTGACTGCTGTCTCGTGGCAGAAAAAGTGCTTCTCCTCCATCCCACTCAATGGGCTGTCTTTCTTACAGTTTCCCGAAGAGTGTATTATTTAGATAACAAGGAATGAAAGAAATATAAAATAGCATGTCATAAAGCAGAGAAATACAGTGAAAAAAATATTTCTGCAATGTGTAATCATCATGTCACAGCATTGTATTTGTTTGTTATACAAGGCAATCTTGGTGTGGTTTTGGTTTGTTTTTTTGTTTTTTTTCTGGAGCTTTAGTGTCTTTTTTACTTTACATCTGGTGATTTTAGTCTTAATTTGTCATTTTTTTGTGTTATTGTTATAGGCACTGTACATAAAGTGTAGACAAATGAAAGGAACATCATCTTTATTTTTGCTCTTTATTTTTAAAATAAACTGTGTTATGCTATTATCTGTTAAAATTATCTAGATTCACCACCTAAACTAGAATCATAAAATTGCAGAATGGTTTGGGTCAGAAGGGGCCTTCAAAGATCTTCTAGGCCAGCCTCCCTGCCATGGGCAGGGACATTTTTCACTAGATCAGGTTGCTCAAAGCCCTGCCCAATAGAAAATGTCCACTTGAAACCAAATGCAGAATTTAAGCAGATATAATGAAATTAAACATTATCTCCAAGCACTTAGAAAACAGTGTTATGGGGACTTAAGGGGATTACATCTTACCTAAAATAAAGTACCTGCCATAGCAGTGATTTCCAATAATGATCAAAATTAATCCTTGGGCTGACAGCCAACACAAATCCTGTACATAGTTTAAAAGCTTAAAAAGCCATAGACAGTTAAGTGGAACTTCACATCAGTAGAAGTGTGATTATTGGGCTTATCCTATGCTCAGGAGCAAACTTCTTACCATAGACTGGAGCATTGCTTCTGTGCTGGCTGAAAAAGGGAGGAGTAGGACATAAGATTATCCTTCCCTGTGTCACTTCCGTAAGTCCCATATGATTTCCCTGGAAGCCCTGTTATCTGTATGCTGCCCACTCTTCAGTTATGGCATCTGTCTGAGAGGTTACCAGCTGAGGAAGTATATAGTTCACCTGCTGATGTATGGAATTAAGATCAAGATATATGTTATGAGTCTGAAGCTCAGAAGGCAGCAATTTTCCATCCATGACTGAAATTTCAATTGTTAAATTAATTCCAAAACGACTACTTAATGTCTCTTGTACAGAGCCTGAAACTGAGTCTCTTGCTATGAAGCAGCAGCATTCTTCTGTAAGAAATAAGCAGTTCACATTATATCATCTACTGAAGATTAAGTATTTTCTAAGCATTTGCTTAATGATTACTTGTGACATTGGAAAACTGTACATGATCTATTGAAAAACTTCAAGTATCTGCTTGTACTCTCTGAAAGAATTATTAACTTTTATTAAACATACAACTGAGAATAAGCCATTTGGGCAGCAGCTTTTCTGCCATGCACAGGGTTTCCAAGTACTGAGTTCACAAATACTGAAACACTCTCAGAAGTTCACTGATATTTAAAACCTGTACACCCAGGCAAAGAGTTTATGAATTTTCTAAACTTCTGTAAATGACAATTAAGATACAGGTTAATTTTTTAACGCTTGGCACATTTGACTCGCTTTATGGATTAAGAATCTCCAAGAAGTTAGAGAGGAGTGTGCTACAGATGCTAAAAAAAAAAAAAAAAAAAAAAAAAAATTGGAAAAGCTGTANAAAAAAAAAAAAAGAATTGATTTTTGTCAGGCTTTCTTTTATTGATTAGCAGCTTAACATTTATCAGCTCAAACAGCTTACGGCTGCCATTTTGTGAAGTGATATTTTAGAGGTCAAGCTAATGCACCAGGTGGTTTTGTTTGCATTTCTAAAACTGATCTTTGGTGGGCCATGATTATCTGCTTTTACCTGCTTTAGGCACTCAGCATGTAATATGCATAGTAAAAAATAATTATGAAAAACTTTTCTCCCAGCCTTTATCCATAATTTCTAAATAATATTTTTTTTTAAAAAGCAGCAAGTGCTTTGATGATGTCTCTTTTGGTTTTAATCAAAGAATTTTAAATATAGTATTGCTGTTTCCTTCTCTCGCTGCATCACCAGCAGCCTTGAAATATGGACATGACCATCAAGTCAGGCAATTTTTTTTAATCACCGCAAGAACCAAACATAAGAGTATTCCAGAAATGAAAGATTTTATTTATAAGAGGTGTTTGTGCTGACCACATGGAAATTCTTACATTTTAAATGTGCTGGTAACATTTATCAAGCTGTTTCCCTAGGCAAATTTACCATTTTTGTTTGCCATTGGCTATGAACTAGCCAGGCACAAACAATGAAACAAGGCATAATAATCAAACTTAAAGACAAAAAAAAATAAAGGAGGAAAAAAATCTTGAGAGCGAAGAAAACTGTGACACCAGTGCCATGGACATCACAATTTATTCCCACAGTTGTGATAAAGCGTTATCTTGCAATATTTGATACACACTAACCCACATGGCAAATCCATATTCCTACTCAACAAAGAGTTACTGAAATAGATGAGAGTGAATATGTGTGTGCTACTTGACAAATATCTTTTCTTACAGCTGACAATTGTTAAAAGCACTTGATAACACTGTGCAATCTCTGGCATTGTGGTACAGAGAAAGCCTCGGCTGTTTCCTATGACTATATATTTATAATTATATTTTCATTATACTGAATTGTCTGTCAGCTTCTGATTTCACAAGTCATTTTCATATCGCAGCTGAAAATTTTCTAAACAAGTATCAAGGAATGACATGCAAAGTCAAAAGACAAATGTCTCATCAACTGTAAACAATGCTCCAGCAAGCCTGCAGTTTGAGGATAAAGAAGTTACGGAGAGCAAAGCAGCAAATCACAGAGGCAGATTTCTTTACTGCTAACTAGCAGTAACAGAGACTGGCAGATGTAATTCACCTGTTAATTTTCAGGTGTGGCCAGAATAAAGGCAATTAACAGAGGAAAACAATAAGAGGACTCCTTCTGCAACTGGAAGCTGCACTGAATGTCCCTTTGGTCAGGGTGAAAGTAAACAGCTGCAGACAGATTGACAGGACAGATTTTCAGAGTGGGATGCAAAGACCGAATCAGTATTACAGCAGCACTGGCAAACTGGCATGTATGGAAATGGGGGTATTTTGTGGGCATACAGGTGACAATTTTGCATGCGTTTTTTACAGCTACTTTGGAGTTGATATGGGGAAACATGGAAGCCTAAATCTGAATTAATTATTTAAAGTATCAGTATAACTAATCTCACATTTATCTCCAATGAGGAGGTTGGGTTTTGGCATTTAAATGGTGTCCATTCAACTTCAGTGTATTTTACTTGAGTGTAACCTAAAGACCTAAATCTGTTGTTAATTCAGATGAATTTTGCTGATTGTACTTCATAGAGAAGCTGTTAGAAAATCTTCAGTGAATTAGTATGTTTGTCACTCTCAGTGCTCCAAGTACAATTGGGATACCGTTAACTAAAATGCATAGACATGATACGTACTGTGCAGCCAGTACGTGTTATGGTAGGTTTAAGGCCTGATCAGACAAGCTGTGGTTGAGGCTGAAGGTAATTTGAGTGAAGTGAAGTTATTGTGTGCATTTTAAACCCAGATTAGTTCACAGAAGCAAGTTTCTTAGCTAAACTGAGATGATGGCAATCTGGATAGGGGCCAGAGGGGAGAAAAGGGAGCAGGGTTCTTGGCTGGAGACAAGCTTTCATTTGAATTTTTGGCAATTGAAACAGTCTGCCTGGCTGGGGTCCTTCTTAAAATAATAGTTGTAATATATAGTTATTACTTTAAATAAATATGGTGGAAGTTTGATTTAGCCTGTCTCCAGTACCATGGGGCAAAGCTGTCTGTTGCCTCTTAAAAAAATTAATTCTTAAGTGACATTCTAATCAAGTAACAACAAAATTGCTTTTCAGGCTGTAAGCCCGTGGAGACATAGGATATGCACTGTGTTTTGTACAGTACCTGGTTCTTCTGCCAGACAGAAGCTCCTATGCACAATTACAAAATAAATGATAAATATTTGCAATTTCCTCTCTCCCCTTTAATGGCCTACTTCCATGTTAAAATTAGTGGGGTGAGCAGGAGGGCAAGTTATTTATCTCATTTTCCTTATAACAGTTGAAAGCATCTTTTCTTTCCCTTGCTTTACCTTAAATAACACAAAGTTAGAGGTTTTCACACTTTTTCCCTCCCTGTCTCCTAGGAAACTGATCTCATGACCTTTAACATCTCAATGCACCGCTCTTGGTGGCGGGAACATGGGCCCGGCTGCATACGAAGGGTGGTGCGTCCTTCTGCCCCTGGCATCCTAGACGATTACTCCTACGTCTCCGTGACAGGCTGCATAATTGATTTCCAGTACCTAGAGGTCATTCACAGCGCTATCCAAATACTCCTCTCCGTAAGTTCCCGTTTCCTTTTGTACTTGGATCCCGGCAGTCCTTTCACGTGCAGCCTGCTGCTGTTGGGTTTCTCCGTCCTGAAAGGGGGTTGTAGTAGTTGATGGATAGCAGCACAGATTTTTAATTATATTTTGAATTAGATAATGATATTCACATTATTAAAAAGTGCATTGCTCTTCTCTTTCCTTACATTGCTCTTCTCTTTCCTTACATTTTGTAAAGCTCTGTACAGTCCTAGTCCCCATTCTGGCCTTTGCTGGGACAGGTGAAAATTCACTGGAGCTCTTGGCTCTTATTCATTGAGACATGTACAGGAAAGGAAAGCAGACTTGTACAAATCAGTGTGCCTAAACCTTTCTCTGAAGTTCACAGTCAATGACGGTATTTATTCAGCCCTGAATGTAAATATAGTTTACATGATACATGCCTAAGTTTCTTCCCAAAGTGAGATAGGGATGTAACACTTGAAAAAGATGAGAGAAATATTAGGAATTGAAGTACTCATTTATATTTAATCATATTATTTGTTCTTTCCTGGGACTCTGCATTATCAGAATGCTCTACCTCTGTGACCCACATTTTTTTGTTGCAACACCAGTCAAAAACTCCAAGCACAAGAAGTCGTTATAACAAGTCTGCAGTTCAGCAAAGCGCTGAGGCTGGGCGAGTTGCTCTGGGAGCAGCAGCCCAGTCTTGGTCACACTCTTTCCTCAATCTGATGACTGCTTCTGCTTGAGATTAAAAGGTTGTTTGGCATGAGCTGCATGTGATCTCCTAGAAGCGGTAGCTCTTTCTCTACATAGCTGTGTGTAGTACGTAGCAACCAACTACTCCAAGTGGGTGCACATAGGTCTGATATCTGGACCTATTCTGAGAACATATATGCTCGTGGCGTATGGTCTTAACCATGGCCACCAGTGCTTGTCAGACAGCGGCAGAAGAGATGCAGTCCGCAGTCCACACCTACTAGTCAGGTGACCTGCCTGGTCTGAGCAACCAGCAAGGCTGGATATTCCCGATCTATTCAGTATTTCAAGCTGTTTTACTAACTGACTGGTAAATACTGCCACTAGCAACCTAAAAGGGATCTGTAGAATAAATCTTGTTCATTAGTTTAAAATTATTTTCAAATATTAATTTTTACATTTTGTCAAGATAAGGACGTTTCTCTTTTGAAAGAAAAAAAATCTGTGTATGTGGTTACGTCTGTCATCCTGTCCAGCTGTCTAGAATGAACTAGTCTAAAAGTTCAAGATAATTTCTCTGCGTTACTAAATGCCTTTTGTATGATGCCAAGTGCACTGCTTTTAATCAAAACTTAATAGACTTGTATCTTACAGCAGTGACTAATGAACTTCCACTTGACAATCCAGGTCTGAATTAGTGACATCACATGTACCTACACAAGCCATGTGTCTGCTCCTGGCCTTATTGGCTTCTCAGGCACTGGTGACTTCACAAGCACCTATACAAGCCTTCTCCTGACTGTCGTTCAGTAGGCAGCAAAGACTTTGAGTCAGGACCTTTTCCAGAGAAGATAAATTCACTTCTCTTGAGGCCCAGCCCCGTGAATGTCAACATACATGATAATGGTACTGTGAAAGCAGGCCTTGTCTAAGAATTGTGCACACTGCATCTGCAAAGCTTAACTGAATGCATCTTTCTTACTCTTGTTGGGGCCTGATACTCAAAGCAGGTTGCTTCTCCCATGAGCTCTTTATTTGCAGCAAATTCCCCTAACAATGCAGTGTTGTTTGCTCTGCTTCAGTGAGCCTGTACAAAGGAAACTGAAGTGTGATTGGTTTAAAAGGAGAAAACCATAAATATTTTCAATACTTCCCCACTTTTATAAGAAAAAAATGTACTGTGTTAGAAATTTTTCTAGAATTTCTGTGATTAGAAACAAATTTAGAGTTCAGTGGTAATAGAGATGGTTGTTGAAATTGTTTTCTTCTGCGCTTATTAGTGCAGTACAGTGCTGGTCAAAATTTACCGAATGACAGGAACACAAATATTAATATTAAAATGATAGAATAAAAACATTTAATATATACAATCTAAAATAAAAACAAAAATGGAAAAGTATAAAAATAATGTAATAATCATAAAGCATAAGACGTAATCGGTCTTCCCTTTCTTGTGGAGTGACCGATTGCCTGGAACAATCATAAATAAATTCTGGATACAATTCATTGCAAGTTCAAAATGTGTCAGGAACGTATAAGGCTTGACTCTGAATTAAGTAGTTGCCAGTTTCAGATACTGCTTTTGATTGATATATACAATGTTAAAATTAAAATCCCATACACAAAGTAAGACTTTCCTCCAGTCTTATTATCTTGCTATCCCATCTGTGATGCGTTATGATTAGCAGGCCATGAGTCTGTACTTCAGTTTCTATTCTGAATTGTAATTTAGGCTTGTTTAATCTACTGTCACACAGGACAGAAGTCACCACCTAGATTATCAGACTTGTTGCAGTTTCCTCCCATTTTCTGAGTACTGTTAACCTGAGAAAGTTCCCATTCATTTTGGATGCATAACTGCTTTTTAATTGGGCTACCAATTTCAAGTGTTAAAAGGTCATTTAGGTTGTGTTTTTACAGTACTAAAGAATTGTAGACCACATGATCCTTCTTTTTTTCTTTTTCTAGTGGCAAGTCCTCAAAGTAGGCTATTCCTTTTGGACCTTACAACCTACTTAGTTTTCATAACATTTTTATGTAGCAGTAGTAGTGTAACAAACCATTTTACAGTGTAACAAAAACTTTATTGGCATAACAAATCATTTTATCATGCTAACCCTTGTCCAAATGACTGGGAAGGTGAGCACTTCCATTTGATAGGAAGTTAGAGCCTCTGTAAGAAGAAATCCCTCCAGGGGTCAATATTGGATATCTGTCAAGATATATAACTCACTAGCAGCAGTTCTCCATTTTTTGAAAGGTGACTTTTTATTGAAATATTTCTTTTTAAATAGTATAAAAATTTTTCAATGCACAGAATGCTGCAGCTGTGACTACATTAGGCCCTCCTTCAGGGAATAGGCTTGACAGTCATTTATTTAATTCTAACGCAGTAAGGCTCTCTTTGTATTTGCTTTATAGCTGTTTCTAAAAAAAAGTGTCTTTTATTGGTGAAACAGTAACTTGATATCTCATCTGATTCTGGGTGGCTATTGAAGGGATTGGGAGTTGATGGTGCTAAACATTTCTTTAAACTGTGGGAAAAATCAAGAGAAATATGAAAGAGTGGGATGCAATTAATAGTAAAGAAGAAATATATTTATATTTTGTGTTTAAAATCTACATTTATTTGATGGGTAAAGCACAGTACATATTATTTTGATGAATAAATCTTTCCACACAACACCTTTAGTTTTAAAATGCAAGGCAGATCATTTTTACCAAAAACTGAATTAGCCATACCTAAAATCTAGAAATCTGAAGGGGGGCCGAGGAAGAAAAAACCCCTAAACCTAAAAGCATGCAAAACTTTCAAGCAGTCTAGTATGTTGAATGCAGGATATTTTGTAGAAAAGCACTGGTTTACTTAACAAAGGTCCATCTGTTGCCTCTCATAAGCACCAGTTAGTACAACCTCTGGGTGCGGGCAGGACCTACAGATGAGGAGTGATCACAGAAAAAACACTCCTGGAGAGTCACCTGGTTTTCACTACAGTGTACAGCCAGGCAAAGATGTGATATAGAGAGATTAAGGGTATTGAATCTTTTCCATAGTGGAGTTAAAAGCAGTGAACATACCTGCCTAAGGTAAAGTCAGGCACTAATCAGTGGGGAATAACTTATCAGTAATACTACCAAGCACAAAACATAGCTAGAAAAATGTATTACTTTCTACAGAATATAAAGAAGTTGTAATATCACAAGGATAAGAAAAAGCACTCCTGGCAGCCAAACTGGGAGCTGGATACTGTGGTCACTGAGAGTCTGAACAATCCTCCTGCAAGGTGGACAGACTACATCGATACACAGAAATTAAGCATGCCAAGCAAATTGGGTACTGAGGCCAGCTGGCTCAGAACAGCTCACATCTCCACTGATGGCCTCAGCCTCTGAAACAGGCTGGTGTGTTCAAGCCACGCAGCAGGAGATATCCCTGGACTGTTCTAACCAAAACGATGCCTGGGAGCTGTTTGGGGAGAGTGGTAGCTGAAGCAGGCCAAAGCAGGGTGTGTAGCGGCATGGGTGATGGGGCACCAGTGCCAGGAATGCTCCCAGGCATGCAGGAATTCCCTTCTATTGATTCAGCTGTAGCAGGCAAATGTCCAGCCACAATTTGTTCCTCAGAGAGGACCAAAGCAGGAGCTGGCAGGAAGTAGTTAAGATGGTCTATTTACCTAGAGGGGTGTAGAAGAACATTTTATTTTTTAAATCTCTGCCAGAGAAACTTATCCCCTACCTTTTTGACACGGTAAAGAAAGGTATGTTTTCATGTGACATCTAGTAGTGTTGTGGTTTAACCCT
>VZTL01067441.1:0-25213 GCA_013400535.1 Scopus umbretta | reverse complement strand
ATAAATATATATATATATAATTTGTATATAATACATACTTGGCCACAAATAAGACATTAAATTCAAGGCTAACTCCCTCAGTACATTGATTTTCTAAAACTCTGATGGTCACTAAAGGAATCAGAATAGTCAAAGCTGAAGATCCAAAACGCTCCAATACTCTCAAAGAAATTAGTGCAAAGGATGAAAGAATCAGTTTTCTGTACCTTCATATCCCTGGGAACATAAAACGTCCATGGCCCCATAGATCTTCCACTTATTCTTTGCATTCAGCCCCTTCTTTAACAAAACATTATCATGTTCTTCATCACCAGGACTGAAAAACAAATCTTCTCCCTGGATTGCAAGGAGGCTTTCATTTCTGCATTCCCACCACTGGAGCTCACTTGTTTGATCACACGGATACAGGGCGATCACAGCTTGATCCTCCTTTGACGGCACCCCCAGGCATAGGTTCAGTCTCACGCTCATAAGTTGATGATCAGTGATCCACCTGAATTTTTGTGATTCATTGTCTTGATGGCAAGTGGCAGTTCTAACTGACTGTGCAACAGACGCCTGAAGACAGAGCTTGTTGACTTGATTATATATTAAAAATATATCACTGTCTGTAAAACAAAACAATACATATTAAATAGTTAATATAGAATATATGTATAGTAGATATGTGACATGATTCTGCTTCCCATTCATAAGAACAAGGAGTCATTGCATTCATATCAGATAAAAACATGATGTTTTTGAAGAATCCAGTGCAACATCAATTTGACTGATTAAAAAACAATAAGATAGACAATAGGATATGTATATCATTATTAAATGTCACCATACTGTAGATTAGTTGCAGTCAGCAGCATAAGCAGAGCCGAGCACAGCTTGTTGGACTGATTTGCATCAGTCACATGAATTCCCTCAACCACACTTCTATTACCATTACCCTGTTTCCATCTATCCTCAGATGCATGGTCTTATAGACCTCTGACCTCTACAAACCTTCCTCACCCTGCCACATCTTACAGGTCTCTTAGTGGGGTCAGAGCCATCTTTGTTGAGCCATTTGTCTCCCCGCTCCCGAATCCACATTTCCTTTCCATTTCACTGTATAAATGTGAGTGAACATCTCTGGGTCTCACAGGGGCAACTCTGGCTCATTGGCCTGGCTGACCTGCAGTATGTACTATAAGCCATTGAACATAAAACTAGAAACGACATCAGGAAACCAATCACAGTCCAAGAAAGTAACAAGAACTGGGTAGTAGTGGCATCTGACCACCACCTGGCAATGTGGAAAGGCTGGTCGAATTTAGAAGGTCCACCTGTAACAGAAATTGGGTCCTTAGCTCTCCAGGTAGTTTCTCTGATCATGTCTACAGTATTGGCTCCACTGTGAGGTAGAAGTAGCTGAGCTAACTTCAGTCCTACAGTGAGTTTATCAGTAGAAGTAGTGAATCATACCTATGAATTTGCTTTACTGCTTTGTGGTGTACTTTGTGACCAACCTGGTTTTCCTTCCCTCCAAAGCTTGTGATTCATAACCAACTTTGGTCCCTGATACATCTCTTCATCACTGGGCATAATATTTAATTAAAATGTATGTAAAAACCACAGAAATTTCATTTAAAAGCCTGCAAAAAGTCAAAATCAATTTAGTTGATAATAAACAGTACACTGAAAATAATTATTCTTGGCTTGCAGTGATACCATGAACAACTAGAAAAAAACCACAACACGCTCTGAGGCAATCTGTAACAGTTTTACTCAGGAGTTACAAAGCTGAAAGGATTTGACCTTAAACATTCAGTTCTCCAGAAGCCATCTGTTTAACACCTACAATAGAAATGCAGCTAAAGGGATGGTGGTAATATTGTCACTGCAATTCTACAATAAGTTTCCTAAACTTAATCCAACTTTATTTCATAAAAATGTTACTTCATCCACTTTATCAATGCCAGTGAATTCAATGAGTCTGTTCAAAAGACTAAATGAAAAGAATCCTCTTTATAAGCACTAAGTCTCTCTGGATTCCACAGTCATCATCTGTGAACATCTTAATGTCCTACAAATAATTCCACAATTCACTACTCCCGAAGTTTTTCCTGCCTGATTTTGCTAACCAATACCCAGACATGAACAGTTTAAAAATCAGAACACCGAAGTAAAGAATAAAACAAAACAAACAAAAAAAACCACCAAAACAAAACAAACAAAAAACACACAAAAAAAACCCCAATCAATCAAACAAACAAGCAAAACCAACAAAAAAAAAAAGACATTTAAACATATCTAATGATTTTCTTAGTCTGATCTTCTGGCGTTATTGAAATGATAGTGCCACTATGTATGAATAAAACCATTAAGAATTCAGTCTTTGCTTCCTTCTCCATTCATTTCTTTTTCCTGTTAGATCCTGCCCTTGCCTCTCATTTGCCATTAAGAGGCTCCCCATCTATACGTCCCAAACCAATAATGTACATATAGGCACTACCACAGAATCATAAATCACCCAGAAATGCCAGAGGACATGGAAGCACTTTCACAGACACCTTTACAGGAGGCAAGGGGGAGGCACTTACCCACCAGCTGCAAAGCACTATGAACAAGAGAAAGAACAAGCAAGAACCTGGAGAACATAATAGTAAATGCTGTTTTCTTTTCTTCCCTTCACCAAAAGCTGGATGATGAGAGTTGCTGGCAATAAAGTCCTGCTGAAGAAAGGACAGTGACCGGTCCTCCTCAGCTTTGAAGGCTGGGTGGTTGGATAGAAAGCTCTGTGCGCTAAATAAGGAAATATTCTGTCACATGCCACATTTTAAAAAAGCAAGACCACACAGCACAAATTTTGCCTTCAAAAAAGAATGACTTCTTACTGAGGGCAAACCATGCTGCCTTGGAAAAGCAGGTAATATACAGAAGGTTATATCTCAATACTTTCCTGTTCTCTCTCCTGAAGAGACATCTGGGAAGCCCATGGGATCAAATCAGTGAAATACCAAAGGCAGAAATTCAGCCTCAGATTTTAAATCTTATGCCTTAATTACACAGTGAAAAAATACCATCGGGAAAACATATCAGTCTCATATTTTCATGTGTGACATAAGACAGGTTTGAAATTTAGAGGATTTAAGTGAAATTCACTCTGCAGGACATTATAAAAAATTCTTCCCTTCTAAATGAGATTGCCATTGTCCTACTGACCTTCATTTCTGCATAAAGGCAACTAGGAGACCAGTACTCAAATCTACCTGAAAAATGGCTTATTTTAAAAACAATACCCATTTTTCTTGTGAAGTAGGTCAGTCTTGTCAGACAGTCATACCAAGAGCCAGCCACAATTTCAGGAAATGCCACATATCTCTTCTTACCCAGATCACAGAGAAAGCAGTCAAAAGTTTTGTTTCCAAACACGTAGGTGGAAATCTGAAAAAAAAAAATCACTCCTCTCTGGACCACTGTAGACTGTTCCTATAACTGCATAAAGGCCTGACTTTATCACAGTAGATTTTTGCTATGGAATTGTTTTGTTTTGTTTAGAAAAACTGCTAAACAGAAAAAACAATCTGTGGTGTGAAAATATTATTTGAAGTGTATTAACATATTTTTTCAGCACCTGTAGCAAAAATGCAATAGCAAGGAAATTTGGCATCATGTCCTGTTTGTTGCCCAGATGATTGCATTTCCTACGTACAGGGTTTGTTCCTACTTAGCAAGAAAGCTTAGCAGAAGGAGAATGCAAGAAAGAGAGTTAGTTCCCTAAGAAAGTCTACAGGATTAAAATAAAAAGGAGAAATTGAATTGTGAAGTAAGAAATTACAAGGAAATGCTAGGCAGAGATATTAAGAAGTTACAGGCGCAGTTAACTGAATTTTATTTTTCAGATGATGACAAAATATACTAACAACAACAATAAAGTCAACAGCTTTTTCTGGAAAAAACATTTCTAGAATATTTTTTTTTTTTTTAAACATAAGTCTCTTAATCAGCTGCCAAAGACCTTGCCTAGAAAGAGCAAAAGTTTTCTTTGGCCTGAACTGATTTGTCTTAGACTGACAGCATTTCCTTACAACATGCGGTCTATTTATATAAAAGATACATTGTCATTTATATTGTCAGGAGTTTTAAAAACCTTGTTTTATTCTGGGGCTCATATGGCTCAAGGCCAAGAGGAATTCCACTTTCTTCTTGGTTGGACATTGTGCAATAACAAAGAAGTAAAAAAGGGAACGACCCCTTTTCTTCACCCTCCTCTGCTCCTCAAGCCACACCAGAGCCAACTGCAGCCTGGCAGTAAAACAAACTTTGGTTCATTACGAATAAACAAGCACTTGACAGGAATCCCTTCAGCCAAGTTGCAGACCAGTTTTAGGGTTAAAAGTGTGAACAACTGGTACTGCATTCTTGATACTCCACACACACCTTGTGCACTTGCACCTTTCCTCATATGGCCAGCACTGTGAATTACGGGGTGCTGTGCTGGTTCCTGGAAAGGAGTGACTGCTCAAGGCCGTCAAATTCCCTGAGGCCAGCCTCCAAGGAAGAGCAAAGCCAGAGGAGCAAACATCACCTGCACCTGACACTTCCTGATCACTGTGAGCCACCAGATGCATACCTCAGGGAGCGCCAGGCAGGAGGTGGCACTGCCTTCTTGCTCCTTTGCACCTCGGAAATCTGGCAATGTCAGGCACCTTCATCTCACCACAGGTGTAGCCCCAGTGCAAGCTGCATCCAGCCATAAAGTGCAGGCTGGCCAGTCCCAATCTGGAAGGTCAGAAGCTGGGCTAAAAGCAAAGTTGTACTCCCTGACATGAATTTAGTCAATTCTCTGTTACTTCAAATTCAATTGCTAGACCTACATTCCAGACACTAATCTCATAAAGAGATTACTGATAGTGTAAAAACTGACTTGCTAAGGATTCCCTGGAAATCCTATCAAGTTCATTAAACTTCTACTCACTCAAAGATTAAATGAAAAGGAGCAGCACAATATCAACAGCACCCTATACCTCAGACTAAATGAATAGCCTGAATTAATAACAGGTGGGAGGTAAAATGCAATGGTTGCTTTGCAGGTGATAATTTGCTAGTTACTGATGCCAGGTGTTCACAGACAGCTACGGTGACATAAAAAGACCCGTAAAGTGCTTCAAGAGCAAAGATTCTTTAGGATCTGCTCTGCTGAAAGAGCAAATTCCCACAAAGATAGGTCTCCCCATGCATTCTGCTGCAGTGGCTGAAAGCAACTGGTGATCTTCTGCACTTGCAGATCAGCCCCAGCCCTTGGGGACTGATTGCAAGGGGATTGCTCTCATGGATTATAGCATTAATTGGTCTTGTTGTGCTAAATTTAGTTGAATATTTTGATACAGAGGTCAGCAAGTTTTTTGGGGGTAATGAAAAGCCAGTTGTCATATTTTCATTAAATTGGCTTACCTTTTCTACAAAAAATGGTGTGAATATTTGTGATGGGATGAATAATTTGGTCTGTATGATCTAGCTTATGTCATGCTAGCAGCAATACAATGCAATTAGCAATAAAAAATGGCCATATTATTTTTGCACCTAGAATTTATTATGCATTAAGAAAAAGTCATGTACTCTATAAAAATACTAAAGCAAAAAGGAATTCAAAATGCAAAGAAAGTATATCTCCATAAAGTACTGGGACAACATAAAGACAGAAATACATCAAATTTTTTGTTATTTAATCTTTACAAAATAGCTTAATTGTGGTAGAATGGTCAACAGTGTTAACTACATTGAGAAAATACAGAAAATAGAGCAGGGAAAGGATGCAAACTGAAATTAAATCAGCTTTGTCTTATGTGCTTATATTCAGACCGAAGGATTGAAAAATTCAGTGTAGCAATGCTAAATTATTAATGATAATCTCCTAGAAATTATGCAAAATGCACAACATCTTAGATTATTGGAGAAGAAAGTTACACATACTTAAATCAGATTTAACAATAAATTTAATTTGGTTTAAGAGAGGAAAACTGTGGACCACATAATTCAATAAAAAGATCATGGAAATAGCATTGAATTTTGGCCAATATGAAGAAGTGTTCCTTTAATACCTACTTTGCTAATGGTCTTATTTTTTAACAGTTACCAGAAAGTTATTAGACTCATTATACATTGTATGCTTGCACAGCAAGAAAAAAATGTAAATGTAACACTATACTACTAAAATCCTGACAATCTTCTTATCTTTCATCTGACTCTCAGAGTTGGCAGGTGCAATTAAGCAGGAGTGGAGGAAACCTGTTTCAGACCAAAAAAAAAAAATCTCTATCCAATCAGACCATCTAATTTATATATTTCCTTTTGAACTCTGTAACGTGATATACCCCAACACATTCTGTTGACTGAGATTTACGTTTACCCATTTGACACAGGAAGCCACTGGACCATTATCAGACCCTCACTTCTTGAAGTGTTCAGTATCAGCCCAGCCTCATTTCATAAACAATTTGTAGGGACAGCTCAGCCTAAAACATCTTTAGGCCTTGCCTAAATATACTCCAAATTAACACCTCAATTCATTACATTGCCACGTTATTATTCCATACATAAAATCATATGTGGTCTTCTGTGTTTAAGGTTCCTCTCATTTCTGCTATACAAACTAAAAAGACTCTTTACTATCTTTGCCTTTCAGGAATTTGTTTTCTTTTTGTAACAAAAAAAAAAACTTTCAATAGAGGGAGAAGACTTTTCAAGTGCAAATAAAGTCAAACCTGCTAATTTTTCTCCTTTAAGGGAATATCGTAATTACATATAGATGCAGAAGAATTACATGACCTCTGAAGAGATGCTGGAAGAACTTAGTCCACAGGAGGGAAAACTGGATAAGGACATGATAACAGTCTGCAAAGATGTAAAATGTTGCTGCATGAAGGAAGGTCATAAATTATCCTACATATCTACTCAGAAAAGGACAAGAAATACAGGAAAAGAAACAATGGAATCAGTTTAGCAAGGGAGAACTGGGTACCAGGAAAAACGTCTTAATAGTATAATTAAGTACTTGGGCAGATTATTTAGTGAGAGACTTTTAAAAAACAAAATAGGAAAGTAGTTGTCAGAAATCAACCAGACCCACTTGTCTCTCCTTCACCAAGAGTAGTCTACAGGATTTTCCAGTTGACCTTTCTATCTCTAGAAATTAAGAAATATTTTCCAGGTTTCAGTTCAACATTCACATAAACCCATGAAAAGAAATATAATTGTGATGTTGATTTGCATTCTTTATCTGATGTAACCCTTAACTTCCTTGTTAACACAGTTCAATACAAGCAAGTCTTGGGCACGTGTGGGACACTGGGGAAGAGCATGACAACAGATGAGTGACTGCCATTGAGAAGTTGTCACAGGTAGCCTGTCCACTTTGGTGGCCTCTCAGCTGCTTTACCAGCCCCATGAAGCACTAATGCTACTCTAGTTTAGTGGGCGGGGGGGAAAGGATCTGTCGTTCCTCAGCCCAGTCTGGGGCCACAGGTGCCACATTCGAGGGAAGGAGGGCTCCCACCTGGGAGACTGCACCCAAGGGTGCATGTCACAGCTGCAGACATTGCCTAGCCCTGCCTGATGAACCAAGAGCATTTGAACCTCAATAGTTTGGCTAAGGTACAGCAGACCTATGTATTCTCCATGACTGCTGATTTGCAGATACACTCATCCACCTTTTGTACTACCCTTTAACTGCTTCTCCTTAACTGAGCCTCAGTAATCATTGGAAATAATCAACATACATCTTTAGACTATTGTTTAACTAATGGATTGTGTAAGAAAAAAGTAACTAGTCCAGCCATACTTCCTGGATAACAGTATATAGTTATAAAAATAACTGGAAAAATGCCTGTTCTTTATATTATCTCTATCATGAGCCATTGTTTTCTCCCTTTGCCTTATCACTGTTTCCTTCCTTATAAAAAAAGCATATACCACTTTCCAGAAAGAAATGCTTCAAAATATTTTCCATGGGCTGATACTTCAGGGAGCGTCTGGATGACATTCTCAGTCATATTGTTTAGTGTTAGGTAGTCCTGTGAGGAGCAGGGAGTTGGATTCAATCATCCTTACGGGTCCATTCCAACTTGAGATACTCTATGATAGTTTTTTACACCTTTTTAATCCCTTTCTTTATGTTAATTCCCTACCATATCTAAATGCAGCATTTGACTTGAATATTTAAGAGAAGCATATTGGAGCAGAGAGGTTGGCAGAAAATGTATTTAAGACTGTTTTCTTCCACCACTACCTGTAGATTAGTGAGGTCCAGAACATGATTTTAAATATGGGCAACAAGGATGCTTAAAAAATGCCACATCTGAAAAATGTCCTAACGCCAGCTCCCCAACACCAATTCATGGCCTGACCTACCTGTCAGTCTCTATGGGGGTGGGAGGTATGTAGTACCTGAAGTTTCTTTACATCAGCTGGCAAGAAAGACGCCATAGTTCTTCCCCTCCTCACACACCTTCCAACTACAATTGTATCCAGCCTATTTTCTGAAAGGGGAAGGAAATTTCATAATGAATAGCACAGAAGGAGATAGAGACAGCAGACATCCACACGGACTGTTACCAAAGGAATCTCTTAACTACCAAACTATAAAAAGATCTGTAGGGCTCGATTTCTTTTTTTTTTTTTCTGGGAACTTATATACAGTAGTTCAAATAACAAGAGCTGTTAACAGCTCTAAGGGCTGGCTTTAATCTGAAATAGTTTCCAGATTTCTTTCTTATGAAGGGCATCTAAATCTATCACAGCTCTTCCTGGTATAGTATGAGTATTGTGATATCACCACAATGCAATTTGTTCTTCTTTTATTTCTTTTTGGGGTTTAAATTTACAACTCTACAGGAGCAGAAAGTGGTTTGCCTAAGGCCCAGACATCAGTTCACTTTACCTGCTTCTCAGGACTGCCTAATTCTGAAGCTATCACCTTAGTTAGCCTGAACATGACCTGGGCACGCTACCTTCATCACGTCATTTGTGCAGAATTGCCTGTTTTGGAGAGAAAGGCACCTATCCCTTGGCTAAAATGATCCATATTTAGGCAGACAGTCATCTGAGCTCCACTAACAAGCTTGAAAAGAGAAAAGGGTAATAGTCATGGTTTGGTTTTATGGTTCATATGCTATTTGCAGGACAAGTTTTGTTTGTCTAGTTTGTGCTGACAATGCATACCACACGTGCCACAGGGAGCTGAGGCAGGGCTCCAGGTCTGCTTTAGCCCAACCTCCAGCCACGGGTGTGCAGTTTAGACCAGCCTCCCTCTTGACTCTTCTCTCTCTGACTCGCGAACTCCTTGCTACATGGACACAAAAAGAGGGGTAGAAAGTAGCCTCACCTAAGGTAAGCCAGGCACCAAGTTTAGAGAACTTTGAAGGGTTTAGATTCAATTCCTTTTACCCACTGCTGGTCTTCCACAAACACCTTGACTGTTACAAACCAGACAGTCAGTAACCTGCAGCCACTGCTAGCACTATGTAACCATTGTAAAAAAAAATTCAGCAGACCAGAGCACAAAATGCTGAAGACATCTAATGCTTCTTTTTGAGTCCATACTTCTCAGGGAAGAGGTTAACACCTAGGTACATTTATAACAAGCTGTTTTCTGGGGATGTATATCCCAAGCAAAATGTAGAGAGAGGGAGAAGCACCCAGTACACTACTTGGGTTTCTGCTAAAAGAAATCTAAGAAAAACTGAGAAAATTGAGAAAAAAGTGCTCAGCCTGGGTATTTCAGACAGGAATACTGAATTACACCCACTGGTATCAATAGCTCATTTCCGTTATTAACCAAAAACTAGCAATTGCTTCACTAAACATAGACAGAGAAAGAGGACACTTAGAAACTTGCAAAGCCAAATCTTGCTATTCCTGTCTCTGCAACTAATGAATGCTAAGAGGATGGAAGAGGAAGTGAAAAATAATTAAGAATGTAAGAACAAGCTATATGTAGAAACACCCATTTGACAGACAGCTGTGAAATGAGCTGGTCCTCTCCAACCAGATTTCCATGGACAAAACCAGAATCTCTATGGTGAGTAAGAAAACCTTGCACTGTCCAAACCTACCCTGATTTTCAGCATATCCAGACACAGGAAAAGTTAAAGGTTAGTGCTTCTGTTCCCAGCTCTTCCCTTGTGCAAGCTATCAGGTCCTCCTTCTTTCCATTCAAACCATACATACTCTAGTGTTTACATCTGCACAAAATGATGGCAGTGTGAATTCTAACTGACATCTAGAAAAATGTTTTCTGCTTCTCAGATACAAGACCTTGTGTCATGTTACATAGCATTAAAAACTGCTAGGATGATCTGAAATACCTCTAGAGAGCTGGTAAGCCTTGGTCAAAATTTCAAATTCAAGTCACAGCCAGTTCCTAACTAAAGGACTATCCAAGGTCACATTCTCTGCAGCCAGTGTCATGCTTTTTTCACCTAACACTTATCTCTAAACATTTGTCTAAGTAGGTCCATCATCCATCAAAGTACACTTTTGTGGATGCTGTTCATATCACCACATGTACAGAGTGCTCTTACCTTAGCTGAATTTCCATATTGATGAAGCCAATGTGTAAAATGAGTTTGGGCTCCTGCCCACATTTTTAGAAATCTCGCTCTCTTTCTTGGCAACATCGCAGTCTATAACTTCAGTCTGTTCTGGAAAGCTTCAGTGCAGAATACATTTTTCTTGTTACTTTACATGAGGCAGTGTTGCTGCATTCATGAGCTTAATTCTTCATACCAAAACATATGCATGCACTGTTTAAAGTACACTCTTCATTTCAGGAACATTTTGTCAGACACTTCATTGGGAGGCATGTAAACAACAGAAGATGAGCAAATATTTGCAAGATCTTTTCCTATACCAAGAACATTGATTAGTTCTGCACAAGTTCTGCCCAGCTGTGCGTAAAACAACAGTGCAGATTAAAGATCAAAACGAAATGTGATACTTGGGCTGCACGACAACCCCATACACTATTTTCAGCACTATATATAGCTTTTTTTTTAAAAAAAAAAAGGTGAATTTGATTAGTCTTAACACTGACAGACTGGTTGGAGTACTTGGAGACATTTACAGTTCTCAGTAAATGCTGATGAAAACTAGACAGGGTTTGAGCATATAAGAAAACAACAAACAGTATGACAAAATACCTAAATAAAAAAAAACCAACAAGGAATTATAAGCCAGGCAGACTAACTTGAGTTCCTGGAAACATAGTAGAAAAAATGGTGCTATTTGTTAATCACAAGAGGATAACTAGATAGTAAGGAATCATAGGTAATCCCTAAAGAAAGAGCAGTAATTAACAGTCTATGTTGAACTGGAAGGTGTACTGACAAGGGTTCTATGGAAAGATTTGGTGCTATTCTGTATGGTAACAGCTCAGATAATGGCAAAAGGTGTACTTAATAAATTATTAAAACTTGGCAAATGAACTTAAATTAAACAGTGCTCAGGAAGAGGCACTATTGCAATGTTGTCTATCCTGTAAATGGATGTGGGCATGTGTCCTTCACACTTGCCAGCAAGCACTACCCCAAAGGGATTTCTATGTCCAGTTTGGCACATCTAGTGTTCAAGGGATCATTCCCATGAAGCAGTTTGAACACAGCCACCTGCCTGTTCTGGAGCAAGGAAGAGTTTATTACCAGCATAGATGTGGACTGCTCTAGCCCAGCTGTCCTGAGGAGGTGGTAAAATTGCAAAGCACACTAACATTATTAGCATAGAAGCTTTGAGTAGGTTGCCCAGGGGAGCAGTGAAATCATCATCATGTCAGACTTTGTAAGAGGTTGTGTCTGTCAACAGCTGCTTAGTTTTAGCTGATACTGCCTTTGGGCAGGACCTTTTCAGTTACCTATTTCTATTATGTATGTGGTAAAAGGTTCCTATTCACAAGATATATCAAAATCTAAGATCTTTAACCTTTAAATTATGTCATGCCTTCTATTGTTTACTTTAGCATTAGAAGAAAGAAATTCCATTAGAACTTTTCCTTCAGTGGCATCCAGAGCAAAAGACAATGTTTATTCAAGCCTGATTGAATTCCCTCCTAAATTTGAAAATAGATATTCTTGAAGCTTACAAATCTAAAGTGACACATTGTTTCACAATACAGCTAGTATGACATGGAAGTGACATATCCCAGTACGAGAACACAATGTGCCTATGTACTGAAGCTTTATATACTGGTTGTTTTTATAAGACTCTGAAGCAAAATGCAATTCTGTCAGCTAAGAACTGGATATTTCCAGCATCACAACAAATTTGCACAGATGCTGTATGTTAAAAATCATAATTGTTATTTTTGCAATTACCTTGCTGAATTTCACATTTTGGGTATCACTGAGTGAGACTATGTTCAGACTAGAATTGCTGGATAACTGCTTCACCCCATGTACAGCATCATCACCTACTTTTCCTGACATACCAGGTGAAACACCTCTGTGTTTTTCTCTCCTCTGTTGCCTCTGTCTCTTCACACAGTCAGGAATGATGTGAAGGAAGAGATTGGATCCATGTGTGGTCCTCCATGGCAATTTGCTTTTGCAGAGACCAGCAATGAATGGGCACTTGCCGAGGGTCCCTGCACATCAGTCTCATCATGACCAGATTGAGGAAAACAGGGAAATGGCAAGAAATATTTAAGAGACTACAAGAAGCAGAGGACTGAGAGGTAGATAGCAGTCTAGATAGAGGGAATCTGATACTGGGAGACAGAAGATAAGTGACCGCAGGATGACAAACAACAGGTACCCACAGCCACTCAGAAATATGAAGAGGAGGAAAACATTGCTTTCAACTCCTGCCTCCTTACTTCCTTTTCTCAGTTTATTTCTTTGGTTTGTTTGGTTGTTGGGTCTTTTTTTCATGCTGACACTATAATTAATTTCCTGAGGACATGGCAGCCCAGCTGCCTGGAGCTTCACATCTGGTTTGGACCCTGATTTGGAGTATCAGCTACAACTTTTACAACCTACTGGAAACACTCATCCAATTGACCATAGGAGTTGAATGTATGGGAGCATCAATCCAGCTTTCCAAGTGGGTTAGTGTAGTAATCATGGCCACAGGAAGAGATCCAAGGTGAGTATCTGATACAGGGCATTGTCCAAAGAAAGTGCCAGTGAACTATAATGAGTAAAGACACATGTAATTTGAAATTAATATTCTTTAATAAACAGGCCTCTCAGTTGTTAAATAAAAAAATGCCTGTATTAAGCCATTGGTAGATACTATGGATTTGACAGTGGCGCCTAAAAAGGTAATCCTGTATTTGTGGTACCCTGTTGATGAGCCCTGCACTCACCCATGTCCTGGACTGCCTGGCTGCGCTGCCAAGCTGGTTTGAACAAAATGTCATGCAGCAGACTGGAATCAAGCCTTGCACATCTGCAGTCTTGATACGGACTCCACTCAGTGGTAAATAAAAGATGCTGCAGCTGTTAAGTGTGGCAGCACATCAGGGAAGCCACCTGTGGGTCTCATACCAGAGCCAGCATTCCGAGCTGGCCTGGCATCTCCTCGCTCCTGTCTGCAAGCCAAAGCCTCATGCCCAGGCTGATCTGCTTTAAACAGTGAGAAAGGTGTCAAAGAGCCATGTGAGCCATGCCTTGCACCCACTCTGCTTCCAAAGGGGCTGTGAATGTCCGTGCCTGGTCTCGCCAGCAGACTCAGAGCTACAGCAGTCACTCACTCACTAATCAAGAGCAGACCATGACTAAATGGACAGACAGCTTTCCCTGAAACACAGTAAAAATCATAACACTATTTTAAAGCCTAGGCTAAGGAATTACTTTCTTTCACTGCTATCTCTGGCCCTTTTTGTAGCAATCACAGGACTTTTCCTAAAGCATTGCCAGTGGTACAAGATCTTTAGCTCATGTTATCTACAGACAAATTCACAAAATAGGCTGGCTCTTCTAGATAAGAGTCCAGATTTCTTCCATTCTTATTCTTTATCAGTAACGGTATTTATTACTCACACTGGCATGAATATGGCTGTTTCGTTTCAGGTGTTTTTACATATAAAAATGTATAAGCACTATTTTCACCAATATTTAGAAGAGGTCCAGTCCTGAACTTTCTGGGCATGTACATTTTCTGATGAAGCCCAACCACTGGGGCACAGAGGGACAGCAGGAAACATCCATAAACTAAAATGCAGAATGAACTTCATAAAGTATATGCAGTAACTGGCTTGTGAAATGAAATGCAAATTTGAAGATTCTTATGCAAGGAAAGACTGACCAGAGAAAGTTTCCTTTAATGAAAGCAATAATAAAGGGTAATACACACACTGTTCTTCATGGAAAGGTGTGAAACAACATTTTAGTTCTCTGAACTAAAACAGAATAGGATACCATCGCGCTACTTACAAAAAGAGAAGTATATTTTTCTTCAAAGATGGTTTCTTTTAGAAGTCATCAGTTGAAAAACCATGACTCAAGCTGTGTTGGCATGAGAAAAGGAATTAAGCAGGATTATAGAATGTCTTTATCTCTGAGGGAAAAAAAAGAAGTATGTCTCTTCAAGGACACCAGATCTCTGCCTTCTGATGTACAGAACACTAGAAAATCTTTTCATATTTTGACACTCTGTAAGTTATGCTACACTGTCCTAAACTGTTCACTTTGTGGGGCATTTAATAGGATGAATTTGTCAGAAAAGAAATTCTTCAAATTTTTTAAATGGTAAGAAAAACACAGCAAAGAGAACTGCTGTCAGAAATTGTCTTGATACATGTGAAGTATCAGACCATCCAAAGGGATTCAACAGGAAGGAAAAAGTAAGCACACTGAAGAAATACGAAATACTTCACTCTTTCCAGAACTATTGCAATAGTATATTTTTTCTCTGCTGGCTTTCTGGGAGCTTATTATATAGGAAAATTTTGTAACAGTATACACTGAGTGTATTAGCTAGCCTATTGATAAGTCTGTATGTGGATATTTTTTTTTATATTCCATGCAAGTCCTAGTAAAAACCTCACGTTTATTGCACATTAAGATTTGTCTATTTGAGTACTTACTGTGGAGTTGCTACAGTACTGTAAAATTCAAACCCATAGTTAACTGCATGCTAATTTTTATATACAGATGAATGCAAAAACACCACTTCTGGCTCAGGAAATCCCTGAGCTGCAAATGTTGAGGCCAAGAGAGGCAAATAAGGAGCTACCACTTGATGTTTGCCAACTCTTGTGCTCTTCATTAAGCGCTTGCTTTTGGACACCATCAAGGACAGGATGCTAGGCTAAACAAATCTTTGATACAGCCCAGTAGAGCTGTTCTTAAGTTGTGATAAAAGCCAAATTTACTGGCTTAATTCAAGCAGACATCCCTGTCAATTCTGTTGTGTAGGCCTGATAGGGATCCATGTTGCCACAGCTGGAGAAAACGTCTCACAGCAGATGAGTCATATACACACTTTCAATCAGCTGTTTCTGTGGTGCTTTGTCACTTCAGGACACGCTACAGATGCCAGTCTGTAGACCATTTCAAGCAGACTTGGATAAAGTTTAGAAATCTATTCAGGATAATGGAATTTTTCCAAGTGTGTTTAAAAAAATAATGGTTAGAACTGCTGGGTTTTTACAATAAATAGGACTCCATACCTGAGTTTCAACTCTGTGCTGCATTAAAACTCATTTCAGTGCATATTGTTTTCTAAACGCCAATTATCCCCCAGCATCTCCATTTAGTGACTTAATACAGGCTTTAGAGGATATTGGCAGGTGCCAAGAAATATTTAGAAATAGTATTCAGGCAGGAGTTAGAAATATGAAATTTTTGGTCATAACTGACCACTTCCCTTTGCTTTGGGCATTGTAATTAGCCCCTAAGGTAAATTTCAAGGTTTTTGATTAGCCAAAATGACCTGATCAACTAAGTTAGGCTCACAAACCCAAGGCAGAAGCCAGCATCCTCAAAGGGCAGGGCACAAGACTGAACTTGTTGCTGGGACTTGCCATTCCCAACAATGTCTTGAGCAGCCAGGGATACATATTCATCCCTTCTCCGATGTTATTTGCAATAGGCTATTGACGTTTCTGCCAGGCAGCCGGTTTGCTGACCTCTCTACCCCACTAGGAGCTCCTCTGACCCAGGTCTCGTGCCATATATCAAATGCCTGCTGAGAAGGAGGACCAAACAGCCTCACTGGTTTTCTTGGATCCAAGAGCCTATTTTGTGGTCATGTACAGCTAGGAAGGAGATCCTATCCCTTTGTCTTTTCTAATTTGGCATGGCATGGGGGGCTGCTGCAGGGACATGATAGCTGTGACTGAGCAGTCTTGGAACATGTCTTCTTTGGTACAGTCCCCGCCACTGCGCTATGCAAAGCTGGCTGGGACAGTGAGTGACATCAGTCCACTTCTGGACAGCGATGAGGACACTGGAGAGGATAAACTACAGTTCTGAAGCTGGTAGCACCTAATTAGACAGCATAAAAATTATGTCGATGGAGTGTGCTTCTGGCATCTGTGCTTTGATCTCATGTTAGTGGAAAGCTTAAGCCTGATGTGGGTGCTAGCACTGCCCATATGGCCACCAGTCATGCAGCCAGAAGAGCGGTACTGCTTCCTACAGTGTTGGCCATGCCCCTTCCCTGCCTCTGCCACATTTTCTGCTCACTTTCTTTACTTTTTCCAACACCACAGGGTTTAGCTCATCAAAAGTGCATAATCCTGTATACCATTGTAAATGTATAATCGTGTATACCACTATTGACCACTGAATTATACAATAGTTTACTCTGGAAGAGAACTTTGGGAGTCATTTGGTTGAACCCCTTGCTAAAAGCAGGGCCTCAAAGCTATATACTGTTTCAAAGGTTGCTCAGGACCTTTTCCAGCTGAGTTTTGAGTACTTCCACAACCAAGAATGACATTTCCATAGAAAAATTTATCTGTGTTGACACACTAAGTGTGAGAACAGGCAGAAACTGTTTACAAAATTCACTCTGAATGACATGTTAATTGTTTGAGCTACCAAACACCATATGAATAATTGAGAAAAAAACACATCTTATGAATGTTTGGAGTGAATTATGATAAAATATTAACTCCTGGAACTGAAGTGATTCTAGTATTCAGTGCAATTTCAGTCAAATTATAAAAGTGCACAAGAAGCAATGGAAAATAGTTAAAGGAAGACAATTCATAGAATATGCTTGTTTCTTGTGATTCTTTAGCTGTATGCAAATAGCTTTCATGCAAAATTTAAGGATTTCCTTCCTTTTTATCTTATTTCTAGCTTCCTCATTTATTTTAAAACTCTTCCTTATTTTGTGTCACTGTCATTAGATTTCACATCTTCAGTAAAGTAATTATAATGTAGCCAGTTTTTAGTGGCATAATCAATTCCCTTTCATTTTAACCCAACTTAAAATGAACAGCTTCACAGTTATGTGCTTTAAATGTAACTGCTTTGACAAATAATCGGTCAAGAAGTGAAATGGTCTCTTCTTTCCCAGACATTTGTTATCTTTTCAATGTGTGAAGATTGCATATTTCTACTTTCCCATTTCCTGTTAAAAATTTCTTGACAAAAGATTTAACTCTGAATAGATCCTAAATTTTGCTTGGTTTTAGATACATCATTAAGTCAGAGTACACAGAAAACTGCCTTTAACAGAAGCTTACTTTCAGATAGCAGCCTAACAACCATCACCATCCCATGTGGTAGCTCTGAAGTTAAAAGTACTACCACCAGGAGAAAATGCTGCTGTTCCCACTGGGCAGGAATAAAAAATCATTTTCTTGCAACATGGGGTGCAGGAGAAATCTTTGGGCAGATGGGAGTTGTGTAATCAAGCCTCATTATTATTCCATCTGCCTCTTGACAGCTGATTCATCCCCCTCACTCCCTGACCTGATCACAGGCATTGTAGACCAAATATATCTTTTCTTCCTGTTTTTCTTGCTTCCTGCCACCCCCCTGAGAGTAGACCCCCAAGGTGGCCAGATCCAGCAGGTGGAATTGCCATCACCTCTTCTTTAAATTGAACATGTCCCAGGACACCAGAGGGTGTTTTGTTCTCTAACAGGTTGTTTAAAAACAAATGTCTCCACTTTCCACAGTGTCTTTGCAGAGAAAGTGCTTGCCTGCAAGCTTTCTCTTAGTGGCTTCTTGGGTTGCAAAACAGCCCTGTAGGTCTCTAGGAGAAACCCCTTCCTTTTCATCACCCCACAAGTGGCTTGCCCACAAGTCCACTTTCTGTTCCTCTTAGGAAAACCCTGGTTTCCTTCCCATCCTCTGCATTCCGGCACAATGCTCCAAAGCATCCCCCCTGCCTCATGCACAGTCGCCATTCTCAAGGAAGAAACCATCTCTTCATCTTTCTAGATAGCTCTGCCCTGTGAAAGACATCAGGAGCCAGGGCAAGGTGGAGAGGCAGTTTACCTTCTTCCCTGATCCCCAGCTGTGGCTTTTCAAAGAGTGCCCAGGCAAATAGGAACAAACATACAAGTATCTTGTGCTCTCCACCCCCTCCCCGTCCACACATGTGCCCTCTTCCCTGGTCTGAATGGTGTATCTGAGCTTCTGGGGCATCAGTTCACTTCAGCTGGCTTTTTCTCTTGGCTTTTTCCTATCCAAAGCACACTCACTCCCCCATTGCTTCCATATAACCAGGAGTCCTATCCTTCCGCAGGAACCAACCATGCCTTCTCTCAGCAACATCTACATTTCCCAGACCTCTGTTTTGCCAAGCCATTGCTGACCAGCCCAACCTTGCCTGGCTGTCCCAGGGATGGTCAGCACTTCTGGCCCAATACAAACTCCTTCATTTCTACTTTGGCTTTTCTCTTTGGTGTCCTTTTGTCTGGACACCTCACACTGTATTCTTGTAACATCCTCTTGCCAACATCAGTATATGTTTCTCACTGCACAACCCCTATTCCTCCCATTACTGAATATTATTTCCTCCTGTCTCCAGAACCCCTGTCCCATCATTAACCTCTTCTGGTGGACCACAGACCAACTGCAAGTCCTACATGTATATTCCTAACTATTGACTGTAAAGGAGAATTATGTCAACTAGTTCTAAAAGTAGGTGAGATTAATTTCATCTAGCTGTCCAGTTCAAGAGTCTGGATAAAAAGCAGTATAATGGTTGCACTGTGTGCATTCTCCTGAAACGAGAGCAAACATTTCCTCAGAGGAACAAAAACCACTAACCACATCCTTAAAATGCTTTAGATATCATTATTTAACAGATAGTGAATTAAAAGTTGTGCCCTGCAGAATGTCATAGAAGGGAGAAAGCTGGATATGTCAGATAAGGACACAGCTGAGAAGAGACAAAATGAGCCCTAGCTGTTCCCATGTCCGGATACAGTGACATCAGGACAACTTTATGCTTATGGAGCAGATCAAACCTTTCCTATTGACCCTGGAAAATCTGGCTCTTGCCCATTGGAATCTGGCCTGAAGGCACTAGTTCATTTCACAACTATCTATCTATTCTGTTTGTATTTATAGTTGTTTCTTACATTTTGTTCCAAATTACTCTTCACTTCCTTTTTCAGTCTGCTAGTTTCAGAAACATAAATGACAAAATTAAACACTTCCAGTTCATAAACTTCTTTTTTGATTCCTGCTTTAGCCAAGGAACTGTAGCTAATATTTTATTTTCCACTCCAAGTTGCCGGTACCAATATTAGCAAATAGTTTCTCTGTAAATTGGTGTTCTTTTGGAGGAGGAGAATGTTCCATGCTTCTTTCTACATCTGTCTACCATGGCTGTGTCACTGTCCAACATTACAGAAAGTTACAATGGTGAATCCTTCCACAGCTTTTCCTTCCCTAAACGCAGTTACTACTTCTTACATTGTAGTAAGTTCAATTTGAGAACCAATAACTTTTTCATCCATGTTATAATTACAATTTAGGGGTATAATGAAAATAGTGAGAAAAGGCAGGACGTTCTCTCTAAAATAGAACTTAATACAGAGAAAGAAAGGGCAAGCAACTAAGAAATGCAGATCTATTACTAATAGGTATAATAAATAGCAAATAACTGTTCACACAGCACATTCACTTCTTTACTCACAGAGTTCACTCACAGACAGTCACCCACAGCTACCTAGTTGGAGCAATATTTGGAAACCAACCCCAGCTCCCCAGTAGCAGAACGCCATACTGGCACTCCAGGGGATTCTTGGGAGATGTCTGGGAAGTCCCTCAGAGGGTCGTACTCTTCATTATCAGATAGTGGCCCCTGCTGTTTTGGATGTGGTCCGAGTTATGCAGTCCTCCACTGGTGCTTCTGTGCCCTAGTAGCCTTGTACAGTCCCAGAAAACTCTTGGTTCGGTTCTCACAGATGCAACAGGACCTACTATTCTATAAAGCTTATCAGTCCTTGGAAACTTTCACAAACTTCTCATTAGGCACCTTTTCTGTCTTTAGCCTATAGTTTTCTGGTAACCATTTCTCTATCCAAACCTATAGATCCTGTAGAACCAATTCAGACAATTCAAACAGAAGGGTCCTTTATGGCAAGTGTTACAACAGTGGAATAATCCTTTTGATCTGCTCAGTGCTTTAGAATCTCACCTGAAATACCTTATCCACTGGTGCATTGTACTGTCAGAAGAACCTATGTACCACAGAGCAGGGTCTAGAGAGGAACAGGAAAAGGATCAGAGATCTAGAAGATGTAGCCAGTGAAGTAAAAAAGGAAAGAACTAGTGTTACTATCAGAAAATATGGAGAGGAGACATGACAAGAAAGACCTATCAAATATGTAAGAATCTGTCTCAGAAACTGCTAGAGCAGTACAGCACATCAGTAGTCTTAAATTACAACACTTTCCTTGGATGTTTATTAGGGAAAACTTTCAAATGTCAGGGATAAAGAAGCAATGAGACACACTGTTTCGCAGGACAGTAACAACAAATTGCTACTGCCATTTAAGAACATGCTAGACTAGGAAAAGTGGATGCTCATTTGTGTACAGAAATTTAAGAATCTCATCCCTCCTTCCTGTTATTTTTACCTTTATGATAAATTGTTCTGTTGAAGAAGACACACAAACTTTTACTTAGAACCAGCCTTTTAATGCCCATTTAGTGAACCAATGTAGAATAAAAACTTATTTACATGTATTTCATACACATGCAAAATATTTTAATTTAAACACAATTATAATCTGTCAAAATATTAAAATATCAAAAATATCAAATTAAATAAGGACCTTCTCTAAGAGCTTTGAGTCATTTGATTGTTTACATTTGACATAATACACTGGAAAGGTAAAAAAAACCAACTGTATGTGAGCCTACTGTATATTTTTAGGGTTTATGAACCCAGAGAATATACCAGTAGACCAGTATGACATGCAATGCTATCAGCTCCATCATGATGGAAGTCTGGAATGATACTCAAAGAATTAAAGTAGACTTGGACAAGGGGAATTTTGTTGGAAATTAGAAAAGACTTTCTAATGGTATGTTTCATTAGGCTTCAAAAAAATGGCCTAAAAAGGTATGAAATCTTCACTGGTATTGAAGATTTCAAGAATACATTTTATGCAATTTTTTCCAGTATGAATTAAGTATAATTCATCCTGCCTATTCCCTCCCTTTTGCAGAATCTTTTGAGATCCCTATTCAATTATTTAAATGATAAAGTATTTCTATTCACAATACATTCCAACATCTTGTTATAGTTGATATTTCAATGCTTATGTTACAGAATTATAGCAGAAGAAAAACAATTTACACTTTCCTTTCTCTCATTCATATACAGAGGAGGAAAATGTGCTAATTCAGATATTACAGGCAACACGAAGGGTTTTTGTGGGCACCTCAGCAGCAAAAGGAAGATGTGGACCTGCAGCACTGGAGCAGGCTGCCCGGCTGAGGCAGGGAGCTGGTCCTGCTTCAAGCAGGGACCTGCACTAGGTGAACTTGGAGGTCCTGTCCAACCTGTGCAATTCTGTCAGCCTGCACTGAAGATCAGGGTGGCATTTTCAGGATACCTACAAATCTGGATATACTTTTTGGAGTGAGCTAAGAAGCACATTCTCACAGTTATCTATAGTGAGAATGGTTCTTCTTGTGCCTAAAGGTGATGCTGGACCTGTGCAGAGACTGGAACGGCCTGAGGGTTCACTTACACAACGTAGCTCCAGGTCTATGTGTATGTTCAACAATCTTCCCAAGTACTACAGTTTGTGAGCAGATCTCTGGATCTGTTATGCAAGATTGCTTGTTCCTGCTAGTATAGACAGCAAGAAGCATCCTGTGCAAAAGGAACTGGAATTTCCATAGGAGAAAATTGCTTTGCCTTAAGAATTCTTGTATTCTAGTGCTTTAATTCCTTTCAAAATCAGGCCCAAGATTACCCTTCTTATTAAACCGTTGCCTGCTCATTTTGTTCAATATTGGTCACAAGACAATTTGATTCATGAGTTCCAGGGTCAGCGTCACCACGGTATATGGCGTTGTCAAAACTGGCTATAATCGTTTGTCGATCACGTCTTTTTTTATAGAAGAAATAGAATGTAAGGCCAGTTCCTGTTAGCAGAAGGAAGATCAGTATAACAATCATCCCACCTAAACTATTGGCAGATGAAGCAGCGGCTTCATTTTCTGATGCTGTGAAAGACAAAACAGAACAATTACTACAAATGGCCAGACTGCTATTGTATACAACATCTCCCTAAGTAAACCAAGTGAACCATAAAAATACCGAGCAAACATAACAGCAGATAAAACTGATGCATGTTCTGGATAGACAATGCAAAATTGGGCTCGATCTCTTCTATGTTCCTTTTAAAAGGAGCATTATACTGTACTACAGTATACAGTTCATAAAGGAAAAAAAATACCAATAAGATATCCAGTTTGAGAGAAGAGCTGTCCTTTTAAACAGATCTAAAATAAAATAATCTGTGATAGTTACATGGGTATTTAAATTAAAATCTTCTGGGGGCAATTTTACTTGTAAGTGATAAATGTTTATAAACTTACTGAAATTTCTGTTTAATGGGCTTACTTACCTTTATTGATGGGTGAATCATGGGTTGGCTCAACTTCCATAACTTTAAAAATAAAAAATATATATATTATACACAGTTTGCAAGCAACCATTCAAAGATGAAATAAATACTCCATATATAATTTTTAGTTTACATTTCTATCTAATTTTTAATAATCATAGAATCACAGAATGGTTTGGGTTGGAAGGAACCTTAAAGATCATCTAGTTCCAATCCCCCTGCCATGGGCACAGACACCTTCCACTAGACCAGGTTGCTCAAAGCCTCATCCAGCTGGGTCTTGAACACTTCCAGGGATGCGGCATCCACAGCTTCTCTGGGCAACCTGTTCCAGTGTCTCACCACCCTCACAGTAAATAGTTTCTTCCTAATATCTAATCTAAGTCTACCCCCTTTCAGTTTAAAACTATTACCCCTCGTCCTATCACTACACTCCCTGATAAAGAGTCCCTTCTCATCTTTCCTGTAGGCCCACTTTAAGTACTGGAAGGCTGCTATAAGGTGTCCCTGGAGCCTTCTCTTTCCTAGGCTAAAGAACCCCAGTTCTCTCAGCCTGTCCTCATAGGGGAGGTGCTCCAGCCCCCTGATCATCTTCATGGTCCTCCCCTGGAACGACTTGAGTAGGTCCATGTCTTTCTTATGTTGGGGGCCACAGAACGGAACACAGTACATGGACATGAAAAATATATGAAAACATTTTCCCTGACATTTCAGGCTGAATCTGACAGGGAATTCAGGAATCCATTATTCTTGTAAAAAATATTTGTTAAAAAACCTCCAAACTGATGTCTCACTATTAATTGCTTTGAACAGGGTTTTTTTGGTAGGGGAGACAAATGTTTAAAGTTTTTACATTTCCACAGTGTAAGACTTCACACTTCACGCTGAAGAACTCGATCTTTTACACTTGCAAAAATAAAAAGCACATTTGTGCTTAACAGCATTTAAGCCATATTTTTAGGCAACTTCCTTTTCCTCCCTCCATTGCTTGGGAAGTATGATTCAGTTAATTCCTTGGAGGACTGGCTGGCTGTGCCCTACAAAGCTCATGGATGGCTCTGTTGCCAACCTGCCAACATGTGAAGATCCACAAGCAGGAGACTCAATCAGTTCCACACTGCATCTATTATATTTGTGCATTTTTCCAATGGCAAATCTGGGTTATTTCATACTGTCTCCCAGTTGATGTGTGCAAATACAGCTGAATCTGTGTGTATACAGCGACTCACACATATTTACATCCTTCACGCTTTATACAACGCTGCTGCGCATGCAAGGGGGCCTCACCCCACCCAGCCTGTGACACACTCAGATTTCACATGGGTTGACATTAAAAAAAACCCACAGGGCCACAAGTAACCATTAAAAATGAAATGTACTCTGCTTTTTTGTTGTCTTGGCATGTCTCCCTATGCCTGTGTCAGCAGAGAAATGAATCAAGCCCCACTGCCCACCTTCGCTTGACACTTTCTGCTTGGTCATCCAGCAGATCCCAGCACACTTCACTGGTACTGACTTGACCAGCAACACCTACCTTCTTTCTGCAGTGGCTCAGTGACTTTGCACTGCTGCCTCTCAGCTTAGCTATCAGTAGAGTGTCTGCCTTTCTTCTCAGCACTAGTTTACTCATCTATTCTTGATCTACTGCCCCTTGCACTATAACCACAACGACTGTGAATTTTCTCCACACTCTCAACAGGTGAGAGTTCTCCCTTACCCCAGGGTACAGAAAATGCCAAGAAATCAATGCTTTTAAACTGAGAGGAGGAAACAGTGACTCAGGTTCTTCTCCAGCATAATTTCTCATTGTTCTTAACAGAAGGTACTCTTGGCTTTGATGCAGGTGCACATGCATCAGCATCCATGCATAAGGCATGTTAACCACTACTTCTAAAATAACCCAGTGCTCAAAAATTCAGAACTTACTTTTTGGGATTTTGCAAATAAAATTCTGGTCAACAGAGCAGTAATAGTTTCTCCAGGTTCCACTTGAGACATCCATGTCAACACAGTGTTCATCAAAAATTACTGTAGGCTCTCCTTTCTCCCAGTTGACAAATTCTACGGCACTTCTGTCTGTCCATATCCATTCCCCTAAAATTAAAAGTATTACCTAGTGAGTCAATGAAGTGGGGAAGCATTTCTAGTCTACAGGGCACAACAACATCAGATATGGAATTTATT